>JAHLJT010008446.1:3329715-3384958 GCA_031308135.1 Acheta domesticus | reverse complement strand
TTACTGCATCGTGATGAAGCAAAATACCTTCTCAGACGTGAATCGGGAAAGGCTTCAGACACGTTGTGCAAGTACAGGATTGAGAACGAGATGCTTGATATTGAAGAAATGCAGTCTTCTGATCGTAAAGGAATCTGACTATAGAGGGAACGTGTCACGCTACCGGTAAAACACGAACTATCGTTCTACTATCACGCTTTCTTGCATCGTATATTGATTTGACAATGCATTCATTAAATATCATATTTAATATCCAGCACTTGAATACATTTGTTATTTAATACACTTGACACTTGAATGTATTGTAGATGTATAATTACGCAGTACGATACTTTTTTGGTTGAAGCTGGTAATATTCGACATTTTATGTAAGAGAGCACTAAGTGCGGGAACAATATAATATTTCATATAAGCAAACTAGGAATTTTCCCTCTAAAAAAATTCTTAGCCAATTTTTTAGCTTAACTGCTTGCAGATAGTACTGTAAGTAAGACGCTCCTTTTCGTCCGAGAGAACCCTACGGCATTAAGGGAAATCGATAGCAAAGGAAATACTAAGCTTACAAGACGTTAAGCAGTAGGTTGCCATTTATCGTTGTCACGAGTTCTTACGTAGTGAAGTACGGTACGTTGCTAAAGATATCCTCACTTTGCAAGGAATTCGGAAGCTGCATTACAGTCCGTGAGTTTCGTGACCTCTAATATTTCGTATATAGTGAACTAGGATTAAGGTTCTCAAACTTTTTAAAGATAGCATTCCGCCCACACGAATAAAAGTGTAAATTACGCCTACGATGACATTTCCTAAACAATATCCCTCAAGTGCCCAAATTATATTCTCTAAGAATTATTCAGAAAGTTTTTAATGTAATCATACGAATTTTTTTAAAGTAATCTAGTAAGAATAAATATTAACTTGTGAAGAAGTTCATATAGTGAAATATTTTAAATTCACATAATTACAAGAACGAGATAGAAACGGGACCTTATATGCCACCACAACAAAGAAAGACAAAGCGCTTATGTCTATACATTCCTTTAGACCTTGCATATCGACTGTAAATTGTTCATTTCAGAAATTTTGTGTTCTATTTATTTATCATTCCTATTGCGGTTTTCATTCCTATTTATTTATCATAGCCTATTGCGTATCCTTGGAGGTTCGGGAACCGCAATTTGAAAGTCGCTGGAGCAGGATGTACTATGATGTACATCTTACTCTAATTCCCAATTGAAAATCGTATTGAGGGACTCCGTCAACTCCGAATTTTTTTTGAAAAACGTATTGCCAAAGTGACGTACATCCAGTACAATTTTTCAGAATGGAAAATAATCCACATTTAGTCGTAAATGTGAGAATAGGATTTAACGGTTTTCAGATAACGTTTAACATAAGAGGCACTCCATTTTTGAACACAATATTTGACAGAATGATGGTGAAACGTCTTAAGTGTAAACTGATACGTACGACGAGGAAGCAAACGAAAATTGAGGAACGTCCCTTTGAAAATAAGCTGTTCAATTCCGTTAATTTACTATGATTTTCGCAATTCTTCCCCTGACAAGAATCAGCTGTTTTGCTGCCATTCAATCTGGAGCTTACATGCCACAATGGTGACATTAGAGCTTCCGATTGGATGAATCCGTCAACAGAAGATTTCTGTCGGAGGCAGAGTCACGTAAATCGCAGTCTCGCCGTGCCTATGGCGCTCAACGAGTCAGAAATACGTGCTCATCCGTAATGGGCTGAACGAACAACGAATACGTCTCCTTTAGTGTTTGAGCGTCATTGTGTGCACGAGCCCCAGTCCGTTGACAAGTGTTGCTTCGCCGAGAGTCTATTTACGAGCCGGCGCGAGAACACTTGCCGGCCGCCGAGCGCTCTCTCAATGACCTCTTCCGGCCGGCGCTGCCCGCGCGACCCCACACGTGCGCCGCCATCGGCGACCAATGGCAATTTGATGGCGTGAGGTCGCCGTCATCCGATCCCGGCCGTGCCGCCCCGCGCCTCCGCCCGCCCGGCCGGAAACCAACGCTAACCTGGCGCCCCCCGCGGACATGGCGGCGGCGCCGATGGCACGCGATGCCGAGGCGGCGGGGACTATACTGCGATTTTCGTAACTTTGCCTCTGACTGGAATCAGCTGTCCACGGTTTCATCCAATATACAGCTTGAACGTCACCATAGTCACGTCACTGTCGCGAAATATAAGTTCCCGATCGGAAGCCAGGCGAAACAGGTGATTCCTGTCAAGAAAAAGCAAAGTTACGGAAATCGCAGTATATATTGCGATTTGCCTTATTCTGCTGCTGACACAAATCAGCTGTTCACGGTTTCATCCAATCGGGAGCTCTAACGGCACCATATCATCTCGCTTAAGTCGCATGCCGGGATGGCCCCTTTGTTTGCAGTCCCAGGAATAAATATAGTATACATCGTTGGTTTACGGGTGAAACATGTTGGGTCAGGTTTTCAAGTCTTGGGAATATTCCAATTGGTAAACACTTCATAAATTTTTAAAATTTGCACTTTTTTAGTTTGGGGAAAATTTTAAATCCTAAACTTTTCCTAGATTTGAATTGATCGTATCCACTTTATGGTTTATTTTTTCTTCTTTTTTTATTCACCTAAGTTAATAACCGAATAGATTTGTTTTCTCTTTCTTTCAAGACTTGAACTCTTTACTTGATGTTTTCCGCTTGTATGCTGACGAGTTTTCCTCCCTTTCTGTTTTTTAGGGGTAATTCAAAAATACGTACGCAATTTTAGCTTCTTCAAACGCTCTCTCAAACAATTAGTAGTACTTATTAACATGTCACTGTTTTAAACAAGTTCCTTCTAATTTTCTTCTGTACATAACTTACGAGTCAAAAAAATAATTTCCCTAAAGTTAAGTAAAATCTCGAAGAGTTTCAATTTGATAAGTTTGTAACTAATTTTTAAAACCTCCCTAACGTAAAATTAATAAACTTAAACATACAAATGTTGTGAGTGCGTTTCCTGTTCTATCAACTTATTCCTCCCTCGCTTTCACTCCTGCCTCCCATACAAGAAAACATCTAAATTGCGTACGTACTCATTGAATGATCTCCTTTTTATCATAAAATAAATTGAAATAAAATTTTTGAAAGGGGTCAGAGAGAAGAGCAGGCTAAATGGCATGAGCCTCGCCACCAATAAAGACATTTATTTTTATTTGTTTATTTATAGTGTCCTTTAATCTCACGACTGGATGGCAGCAAACAAGTGATTCCTGTCAGGGGCAGAATTACGAAAATCGCAGTAAAATTAACGGAATTGAACAGCTTATTTTCAAAGTGGCGTTTCTCGATTTTCGCTTGTTTCCTAGTTGTACGTATCAATTTACTCTTTAAGACGTTTCGCTGTCATTCTGCCAACTATTGTGCTCAAAAGTGCAGTGCCTCATGTGTTTAACTTTACCTGAAAACCGTTTGAATCGTATTCTCACATCTAAGCTGAATGTGGATTCTTTTCCATCCAGAAAAATTGTGACCTCAGTGACGCGATTTTATCGACATTTAAGCTCCCGATTGGATGGCAGAGAAACAGCTGATTTGTGTTAAGGTGCAGAATAAGGAAAATCGCCAGTATAGGGAGGCAAAATCGATGCCGATGTTTCCAAAGCATCGATATTTCTACAAAAACATCGATATTGTAAAGATTGATGTATTGTCAACGATGATTTTTCTAATCGATGTTTACGTTTTCAATCTTTTGTTGATGGGTGAAAATTCCCATAATCACAATTTAAAAAATAAATTGTGAAATAATAATTGATGGTACCACTGTCACCTACATGCCGTCCGCTTTCAACATCCTTCTCCGGCTTAGGAGCATCAAGGAATCTCCGGATGGGTTCGATTCTCTGCATGGGGAAAACCGCGTTAGCCGACCTGTAGGTTTCCTTCCAGCTGAAGGAAACATTGCTATCTCCGCATTAATTGTTGCATTACACTTACGGGACTATCGACTTTAGCATTTTAACGCGCCCAGAAACGAATACTTATTACATAGCATCGAAGGCGTTTCGACGGCAGGAGTCAATGCTAGAAAAAGTTTCCGGGCTGATATGCCGTGGTCCAATTGGCTTCGAAAGGCCAAACGTTTCCGTCCGCAGCGGCTGGCTGGCGGCTGGCGGCCTGGCTGGCGGCTGGCGTCCCGGACACTTCGCCGGGGAGCCGCAGCCAATGAAGATGTCCACCGCTTGTGTGGACGAAACGTTTGGTCTTGCAACGCCCAATCAGCTCCAACGTTTGATCTACGGCAATCAGCTCTGAAACTTTTACTAGTAAATCATTGCTCTCATTGCCTTCATCACCATCCTCATCATCATACCCTTCCTCCTCAACATCATTATCCTAACCTCCCATTTCTGCACAAACACCAACATTCCCCTTCAATGTCTTCCTCGTCACTATATCACCAGATCTTCGCCGCCATCATCACCATGTTCGTCTTCAGTCACCATCATCTTCATCACCATGCCAACCAGAATTTTTGTTTCATTATCGTCACCATCATCTTTTATCTACATCTTCATAACCATTACTTATATCGTGAGATTCTTCATTAGCATAATGGCAATGGCGGTAGCTTTTCAGTGGATCAAAGGACACAAAACAAAAAAGTAGAAATTGGACATCTTTCGTGTAGTGATGACCACATGATGTCTGTTCATCTGTGTAGGAGAGCTAGCAGAAAACGGAGCCTAACTGGTTGCGATGGGGGACGAGCGTGAATAACGAATCGGCATTGTGGCGGCGAGGTGTATAAATTTGCATGTCAAGTCTCACAGATGTTACAAATGCGCTTTTGTTGAAGAATAATGAAAGAAAGTACCGCCACAACCTAGGTGTTCCGTGCTCAATCGAGCAGCACATAGAAAACACCTAACGAGGCAGCCTAGAACGGCTGTGGGGTGTGCAATACATGGGCATACCGATACTGTGTTTTATCAACGGAACATTCTCATCAGAGCGTATTCTACCCACAGTGAAATCTCTTCCGTCCGTTCTCAAGAACAATTAGTTCATACTATCAAGTGAACTCAATACGAATCTCGTTTTTCCGACAGCCAGTTAAAACGAGTTCCCGCTGGAGCAGAATTGTAGTCATTTGCATGCATTAGAGCTATGATGTAGTCGAGATATCAATATGCATTAGTTGCATTACGAAACATACGTTGTTACACCCATTTTTAAAATGTAGATAAAACTAATATCCCATTTTATTACTCTTAAATGCGTTTTCAGATAAGTAATCAATACAATTAATCAATATTTTGCGCCTGTACCAAGGAATCATCTGCTTATGCACATATGGTGATTAAATGAATTCAGGATATGTATTCAAAATGGTTAGAAAAGAATGCTTTTTGAAGAAGGTTTTTCTGTATTTTTCAATGCGTTATTAGTTTCAAATAAACTAAAATCTGAGCTGTTTTATGTTCCAATAAGTCCTCAATTAACCATTAAACAAGATATTATAAAAATAATTGTTTCTTTTGAGAAAATCGTACAATAACTAGAATATGACAATAAGAAAGTGAATTCCGGATAGTGTTTTTGGAGTAAAGCAGGTTTTAAGCGTGGCACGCTGCTACAATCTATTGCTTGCGTCGGAAAATAGTAATGAAGGAAACAACCCAGGCAAAGCTCGTTTTACTCAACCTAACGAGCTAGCCTAATACGTTCATAGATGCATAGTCTGAAGGGTATAGACAGGTCCCTTAAACCCAAGTTTGTTCATTTCTTTCTTTAGCTCTCTTTGTGAGTGTTGCCTTTTCAAGCGACAATCAAAGAGGCTGATAGGAAAGGAAATTCGGGAGGAGGTGCATGTTTCAGAGTACGGGAGAACGACAAAGCAGAATAATTAAGCCCAGGCTTGCACAAGGAACGCTTAGAATCCAAAATGAGACGAAGAGGACGCGAATGAAGAACATGAAAAGAAAGGGGAAGATGAAGGCGGAGAAGAAAGGCCGAAACCCACAAGTCACGCTCCAACACTGAGGGTCTCGGAATAAAAGGCGCCCCGAACTCATTAACTCGCTGGCCTGTCTTCGACAAGGGGGGATATTTTCCAATGGAAGTTGATACGCCTTCCTCAAACTGCATTGACAAACAAACGCTACCCTCCCGCCTATAAACCCAACCTCTCAACTTAACTTCGCACAGAACAGATACACACTTAAACAGGGAGCAAAAAATCTATCCCTGCGCTTTGAGGTGTATGTATTACACGCACTGTCAATTTCTAAACGAAGGACCGGAAGAAATGAAGGTAAATCATTAAAGTAGCAAAATTATGAGTTCCATTGTTGGCAATAATTTAAAATCGCTCCTTTATTACATTAATGCCTCGGTTGTGTTTAGAATAAGTTCTAAACTTGCATTTTCCAGGACTTTTATACTCGGTATTCTATAGCATTTCTTAACTGTATTTCGTGTTCCTATGTGCGGCTCACAGGAGTTGTCACTATCATTCTCACTGACTAATTACACTGCTACGTTACTATATAAACACTGGCATCGCCTTCGCAAGCTCGGTGCTACAAATTCCGAATTCTTAAAAATAAACACCCGAATTTCCGTATCGCCAGAATCTTTAAGATTTAAGGGGTTTTGTCTATTTGAATGTACAATCTCTGTTACCAAGCTAACATACAGTGTAAGCTTTTCACAGAATTAGCTCAATTATTTCAATTCAGAGAAATTGTTGAATACTGTGTACATTATTTTCATCTAAATCTATGACATGTCAAAAGATATGGAATAATGTAACACATAAATGTTACTTCTCATTATATTCTTCAATTTTGTACATTATTAATATAAATGAGTATTGAATAATATTTGATATATAAATGTTCAAAATATAATGCTAAAAGTAACAGAATCGATGGACGTTTATAAATACAAAATCAAATGAAGATTCATGTTTGCATGGTATTTATAAAAATGCGTATTCTTTTAAATGATTTACAATCCCCCATTCACCATTCATTACCATTCATTTCGATGTTATTCTTGTTTATTCTTCCGTTTCCAATTGTGTCTGCAGCGTCCTCCATACACATGTACTAAATCAACAGTAAATTCTCATTCCCGTAGAGTGAAATATCTTTCCACTGAATACGATAATATTTTGTTAAATTTGTAAATTTCTTGTTACGTAAACCAGTGCGGCAAGAGGAAATTGAAATACGAGTATGTCTTCTTCAGGAAATGATAAAGACAATGGTAAAAATGGTAGAGACATATCGACAATTTGCTTTGAAAGGCTGTCGCAATGGAAATTTATATATAATACAAATAGAAGGAAATCGTGACACACGTTTCAAACAAATATTTCCAGTTTAGTTAATTTTGTTTATCTCTTAAAAAAATAATGTTTATCTATTAAATTATGATTCACTATATAGTGAAACTATATCAATAAGTATAGTATATACTATACTTATTGATATAGTTTCCAAATTCCAAATTTAAGACAATCAGATTTTCTTTCCCTCTTTCTTTGGAGACAAAACTGATAAAACAAATTGTGATTTATTTATTAAAAATGTTTACAAGAGTTGTCTCTCCATCTGGTACAAATTAGCAGCTAAAAAATTGCGCAATAACAGTCTGACCTGAAAACTCCAAACCATCTTTAGGATATACTTCTTTAAATAAGGTTCATTAAGTGTAAAGTAATAAATAACACTGATCTTAACATGTGAATGACGTGAATTTACGGTCTTCAATAACTCAAACAGTTCATGTTGTAATGTCAACATCTATTCAACACCACATATGGAAATATGTTAAACTGATGACCATGACATTCGCTGACTGTTGAAATGCAGATTTCACTTAATCACTAAAGAATTATTAAATGTTTCAGATGAGTTCTGTTAATAATTATTATTACTGTCATAAACTGTTTTAAACAAGAGTCATTACTCAAAATTCACATTTTTGATGAGCCAGTGTTGCACCCCGCGTTCGATACGGAGTGGAAAAGAAGTGAAATAGCAAAAACGGTTATGGAACGGATTGAAATAGAAAAGTAAGAAAGGAAGCTCAGAGAACGCTATCGTTTCTTCCTCCTCTTCGTCCTTCACGTCTATCTCCGCCGCCACGCCCATCCCACCCTCTCTGCTCCGCACCTCCCGCTTTCACCCCTCTGCCGCCTCCACACGCTTTCGCACCGTAACTGATGTCAGTGCAGTGCCTCTGACCGGGAGGGCCTCGGTTCGCGTCCCGACGGCGGCAGGGTTTTTGATACTAGCTTTTCAGCAAGGTCGAAGCAGTCCCTGTCTGGAGGAGAATTCTAGCGGCCAACTGCTCTGATCGGTAGTTTTCCGTGGTTTCTCCGATCAACATCAGGCGAATGCTGGAGCAGTACCCTAAAAAACGGGCCACGGACCGCGCGCGATCTTTCCTTCCTCTTCCTTGTCCTCTCCTTACCCCTTACACACACACTTACACTAGCGTGCACCACACTACCATGCGAGGGCTTAGAGCTTGTCCCGGCTGTGGCGGTACCCCGCTGGTGGGAGATACCTGGTTGGGTCAAACGACGGTAGTCGACGGTAGGTCGCCACCGGATCTCGCCATCCAATGAGGGAAGATCGCCGCCACCTCCCGATGAAAAAACACGCACTACACTTACGGACATGACGACCTCTGTGGTTGATGCGTCCCGGAATCACTAACAATCAATCAATCAATCAACCGACCCCGCCAGTCGCCTAGGCCGCAGCCCCACTCGTGCGCTCTCTCCGCTCCGCTGCCTCCGCTTGCGTCGCTCCCGTCTCTCGCCCCGCACCGCCCCCCGCCCCCTCCCCCGCACCCCGAGGGGCCCTTTTCCCTTGAGCGCGGGCGGCTAATCTACGGCACAGACGGCGACCTCGGCGCCGCCACCTCCTTTCAGACGCCAAAACACGTTCGACAAGCAGTTGCGCGCACGCGCCCGCCTGTGGATCTCCAATTGTGCATCGCCCTTTCTTTCGGCGCTGCTTTTGTTTCCTGGCGACGCCGCTCTCAATGGCGCCGCGCACAGAGAAGCGACGGACCACGAGAGACGGAGGAAGAAGAAGAGTGGAGGCGGATGGCTGGCAATTGGACGGGAGGCTTGCGAGGTGAGATATTCGGAAACGACGGAGCGTGCATTAAACACGTGAGGAAAGGGGGGAAAAAGGGATGGGTAGGGAAAGGCGGAACGAAGAGCAACTTGGATTGTCGAAAAGAGAGGCGAGATGTTGGATGGATGGGTGGACACGGCGGCAAGGGCAGAGGTGGGAAGGCGAGGAGGTTGGTAAACCGGAAAGCGGCAGGGAACAGGAAAGTGAGAGGGAAGGGCGAGGAGATATATAGATATTTATTATTTCTGCAGGTAGGTTTACAACGTGGTGGCAGAACACTGCAATTTACATATCACATTAATTTTTAAAACTATAGTAATAATAATAATAATAATAATAATAATATGATAACAAAGGCCATAATAACAATAAAAGCATTAACTCTACATTTTAAGGCTGCACTGCACAGATATTCTAACTATTAAATACACTTCACAACGCTTCACTTCACAACGCTTCACTTCACTTTGCTTTCTACATCTCCATTTCACTACACTTCACAAGACGTCACGCCATTCCAATTCAAAAAGGAGTGTAGGAAACACGTGATGAGAAGAGCGGTGATGCAGGCAGCATGCAACGGCAGGGCGAGAAGGGTGGACGCGGGGCGAAAGAGGAATTGTGCCAGTACGGTCTCAATGGCAAAATCTGTTGGTGCAAAAACATTAGGCCAACAACGTTATGAACTGAATAACACCGATTAAAAACAGTACTGTGTCAATCGAGATTTTCCACAGATATTGCAAGTTTAGACACGTCGTATCTCTCATGATTAACATGAAATGGAAGACTTTCAGATTCAGTGAATATTGATTTGAGGAGTGAATCAGTTACAGACAAATACTATATAAAGACATTGTATATCAAATATAGTTTCAGAACGTGTAGTTGAGTGTGGTGAATAAAGCAAAGTCTACTAACTGTCTGCAGACTTTGGGAATGCCCATTCACACAGAACCCACGATACGCCGCCCCGCACTGCCAGCGTATTAGAATATGGCGCGATTTGTTGGGACCCATACAGAATTTGCAGCAAAGGAATCTAGAAAAGGTCCAGCGTAGAGCATCAAAATTTACTTTCAGGGGTGCAAAGAACAAAGGACTATGGGACTCACTCGAAAGAAGGAGAATAAAGTCGCGTCTCTACGCTACGTATAAAGCATTCACAGGCTTTCCAGCGTGGAAAGAAATTCAAATTCGATTGCGAAAGCCTACCTATTTCGGCAGAGCGCCGGCACAAAATTCAGAAAGGAATTCAGAAATCGGACGTTCGGAAATATTCATTCACGAATCGAAATATTAGAGACTGGAACAATTTGCCTGTGACAATCTTTGATCCCTTTCCTCAAAGCCTGAGCAAAGCCTGAGCCTTTAAAAATAAATTAGATTCCTAGATGTTGATATGTGGATTATAAATATGTATAATATTATTAAATTACTAGGCTGTTATGTAAAATAAGTTGTATTATTATCAGTATTATTATTATTAATTATGTGCAGTGGCGTGCAGTGTAGTGGCGTTTGGAAGTTGAGGAAAAGTGTGTAAGAAAGGCTTTACAGTTCAGTGATGAACAGTGCGATGAAGTGAAGTGTGGTGAGGTGGAGTGGTATGAAAGCTCGTACGGTGAAATCTTTCATATCAATTTGTAAAGTTTGTAAAATTTGTAAAGATGTTAAGTTGTGTAATGTTAAATTAGTGTATTCTGCCACCAAGCTCTCAAACCTAATTGCAGAATTAGTAATAAATGTAATCTTCACCAGCCCGAGTCCTTATTGGCTGCAGTGCTGCGAGCTGCAATTGGACGGTGTTAAGCATCAACCGGCTACACGCCATTTTTGAAAAACATTAGATATGGACGCCATCAGTTGCATTGGACCATGTTCTAAGTGTACGCAACGGTTTGGCTTAAAATCTGTCAAAATAGCCAGATAATTAATGAAAAATGTAAACGCCATCAGTCACATCAGGGATTTTATGTTTCGCAACAACCGGCTATGAACGTAGATCTTCGAATCTGCTGTTCTTAATTTCACATTATGCAGGTAAGCGCCAGATATCCACTCATGTTTGTGTACTTTGGCGCTTCAATGAATGAAATGATTAAATTACAGTTTGTAGAGCTGAAAATGTAATAAAATCTTTGAACACGATTATGTCAAAACTCGTATGATGTCGCATAGCCGGTTGCTACATAACACCGTCCAATTGCCCCGCCCTGTCCTCGCAGAGTAGCGGGCGATCGGCTCCCGGGGGGCGCCTGCGCGGCGAGCGGGCTGCGAGCGGCAGACGCGGGCGCGGGCGGCGGAGAGAGCAGCCAGAGGAGGAAAGACGCGCAAGGCGAGAGAGTGACGTCTCGCGAGGGAAGACGTCGAGTAATAGGACTCGTTTAAATTGATATTAGCGTGAGCGGCGCGCACGGGAACGCGTCAGTTGCGCTGTTATCGACAGCGACGCCGCGCGTTTTCCGCTGGGCCGCCCCCGTCGCCCCCGCCCCGCCCCGCCCTGACAGGGGCCTGGGGAGGGGGAAGCGAAGGGGAGGGCTCGGAGGCGGAGGCGGCTGCGACGACGGCGACGGCATGGCGCCGACGGCGATGCGCACGGCGCGGCGGGAGGGAAGTCAACGGGAAGAGCTGGCGCTGGAGGGGCGATGTGCAGAGTTGGGGAGGGCCGTTGGGCAGGGCCGTTGGGCAGGGCCGTTGGGGCAGGGCCGTTGGGGCAGGGCCGTTGGGGCAGGGCCGTTGGGGCAGGGCGTTGGGCAGGGGCGTTGGGCAGGGGCGTTGGGCAGGGGCGTTGGGCAGGGGCGTTGGGCAGGGGCGTTGGGCAGGGGCGTTGGGCAGGGGCGTTGGGCAGGGCCGTTGGGGCAGGGCCGTTGGGGCAGGGCCGTTGGGGCAGGGGCGTTGGGCAGGGCCGTTGGGCAGGGGCGTTGGGCAGGGGCGTTGAGTAGAAGGCGGTCGGCAACGGGAGGCGGGTGGTGGACCGAGGACGGTAGGCGTGGCCAGGGGGTAGAGGGGGGGCGGTGGGCTGGGGCGATGAACTCGAGGAAAGAGCAGGGGCGGGGCGGGGATAGGGAGAGAGGTGGCACGGGCAGCGGTGAGGGCGGCAGGAGCTCTAGAACGAACTGGCCTCGCTGGTACCCGTCGTGTCTTTTTGTAGACGCTGTTTGTTTCAAGAAAAGAAACGCACAGCGGGAAATAACAATCATTTGGCATTTCTACAAAAAATCTTCAAAGGAAAAAAAGAGAAACGCAACAATTAGTGTCTCATGTCTGAAAGCATTGAACAGTTAACTTTTGTCGAAGTGAGCACGTATTAAAATTATTCGTTGTATTAGTTTTAAACGATGGAAGCATTGGAAGGCATTTATATTATTTACGATCGCCGAAGATTTGGTTTCCAAAGGAAATGTTTGGTATGACAACAGCGCATAGTTCATGTCATTTGTAACGGATATGTCATTTTACAATACTGGTTGAATACGTGCGAAAATTTCGCAGATATGTACTTCACCTAGGCATCGCCTCATTGACCCACCACAGAACTGCGAAAATAAGTATCGGTGTTGAAACTAACTTAAGAGCATGAACACAGCGGTCGACGCTTTTCTGTTATTTCACATACTTCGTGATATAGATAAAAAGGAATCTAAAAATGTTTCGTATAAACAATTTCGTAAATCGACAATTTCGTTCCGATATTCGTAAATCGTTCGCTAATTTCTTTACTCTGATAGTAGCAAATAAGACTTAATTATTGAGGAAATTTAAAAAATAGCGACGAGAATGAAATATGTTTACGAAACTCAATAAGACTGAAATAAACTAGATATAGATCTCAATGCAAAATGACTTTATTAGTTAAGTCGGTAAACAGTAAAAAGTGTAATTATAATTCAGAACAGAAACAGCAAGTGTTACAATAAATAGACATTCACGATAAAGTGGAGGAGAGAGGTTGAGGCACCTTATGGGACTTTGAAGACAGAAACCGTATTCAAAATAAGGCGAAATCAATTATTTAAATGATGCGTTTATATTTTGAATTGAAGTGACTAGTTTCGTTAGATTTTCTTGCAATACGATTCAATTCTTTTCTTACATCAAGTACGTTAAGCTACTGCAAGTACGCCTTCAGTGAAGAGATACTATCCTCGCTCTTACTCCCGTGATTCCCCCAGAGAGGACGAGTTCACCGTGCCTTATTCCCTCGCAGCAGCCGAACAAAATGTGTTAGCACAGGGTATGCGCTTCAGAGCTACGCAGTGTGTTATTTAAATAGTGTGCGGCAATCGATCTGGCATCCATTATTTATTATATGGCCTCCCGCTCTTATGCATTCGAGAGAAAAGCCGAGCCCATCAACACAACTGGGAATGCATGAGAGTCGATGGTCGTCATGGCAACCACACGGGACAAAAAGTGTCTGTCGTGTACGTTCGGCCGAATGCCTGGGTCAGCTGATTATCGAAAGTTCCAATTGGCTTCACAAAGAACAGTCATCCGACCCTCAGTCGGATTTGCAGCGCAGATCCGTCTCTTTTCTTCCTGCGGACAGCGAATTTTTGAAATGGACTACAACTCGTGGGCTACGCCATTGTCGTTACTCAGTATGCTGTCACAAAAGATGTATTCACATATCACGTCATTAGAAAATACTTCGTTTTTCTAATTATCAATATTATTCCTTCAACATATCGGTATATTGGTATCTTCAACCTATTTCAAAATATTGCAGCACATGGTAAAATTTACAGGATTTTAATGATCAAGTTTTCAATGATATCCATTCAACGTTACGACACTATTTCAATCAAATATCAGAACATTTATCGATTTAATTTCATGTCGAGTCTCTCTTGGATCAAACCAATTAAATATATCTACGAGTTAATTAATATAAATGTAGAGCAGGGCTTCAGACTCACCATTCCGTTTTACTGCGTCTTTTATTGTTTGGAAAGCTTGTTGTTCATTTCATGTCATTTCTTTAATTTTATCATCTATGAATAAAATAGGAATATCGAAATCCTATTTATTTTATGTATTACAACTAATCTGCATAGCAATTCCAATATATTGCAATATAGATATCAATATTACTAATTTCCATTGGGCGAAGAAATTGAAAGAAAACAATGGGGCCTCCGGCCGTGGAACTCGGGAAAATACAGTAATGTTTTGGTTTTGACTGAAAAATACAATAATTTTATTTTGTTATTCCCATATTGCGCGAATCGACTGAATTATCATATTCAGTGCGTTACTGCTTACGGCGTATCTGACGCCCTGCGATAGCAAGGCTTCAAGGAAGATGCCGCCCTCCATTAAGAATTTATTATTCACGTGTTGCGTTTGGAGAAGCAACTTTTTTTAAGGTTTTCATATGTAAAGAACTGTTGTACTATACTATCCTATGTTATTGCTGTATTTCTTGGGACGGTTTTGTTAAGATATTTATTTTATAAAAGTGTTATATAAGAAAACCTTTTATTTCCTATTTTTGAATGCGTGTGTGATAGTTATCGGGGATCCACTTCACATGATTTTGTTCAGGAGCATTTTTGATGCTTCACGACACTAGTCAGATTTTGAATACATATCAACTGCTTGTATGTGAACATGTGTCATTAGGTTATCACTAAATAGTATTACTGTAAATTACGAGGTCAAATTAAATTGTTTGCTAAATAATGTAAATCGACCATATAAAAGAACATTTTAATTTCGAAATACAAACACAGTGAAATCACAGATTCATAGGCAATTATTCAAACGGTATTCCGTTACATTTCAAAACGAGAAAAGTAATATTTATTTTCTTTTTGGAACCAAAAGGAAAAATAAACGCAAATGTTTCTGATCAAAAGGAAAATAACATTTATTTTTGTGAGAAGAGTAAACACGCTTGATAAAGAATGTTATAACACTATGGTCCGATTAAAATAAGTTGGTGATTGACATTTGCGAATGGAAGGGAACGACGTTGACAGTTTGGGTACCACTGAGCACGTGGTCCCGGGACACGAAAATAAACATTTGAAATAAATACTTATTCAAGTAACCAAATCATACACTCATATTGTAGAAAGCTATTTATTTATTTATTTATTTATTTGTCAATAAACAGTAAAAACTGTATATGACGTGTGGGGAAAGAAAATTTATCTGCGCACATTTCCTTGAGGGCCAGAATTTTATTAAAAAAAACAACGAAAAAATGAATTTAGAAAATAATTATTTTAGAAAAATAAAGATATTTGAAAAATGTTTTTCTACAATTGTCAATCACCAACTTATTTTAATCGGACCATACCTCTTTATCACATAAGGGGGTAAATGGTTTTTTAAATGTCTTCTCTCATTAACGAACCTTCCTGCAACGCCAAAAACTATTTAACCTTACATAAAACTTTTTAATTTTTATAGTATATTTTACACAAATTAAAGTAAATGGCACTAAATAGTACACACGAAAATACTGTCGTTCCTTCCTCTCGTTCCTTTACAATAAATTACTACCGTTCACATGTCAAAACGCAAGGGACAGGAAATTACATTTTCTTTAAGGTTTTGGGCCATTTGATTTAGTTTTTTAAGTTTTTTAAGTTAAATGATGGTTTATTTACGATTTCATTTTACTCTTATATCCCACTCTTTTAACTCAATGTTTTCTTCCCACACTATGTACACACATGCTTTGCCATTATTTGTGTAATTTCAAAGCACTGGTTATTTTATGTAGAAAACTTTATGAGCATAAGCTGATAGGGTATTGAAAGACGGTATCATTTCAAAATTTGAAATTGGAGAATATCATTTACGGCTTTATATGGAGTATGACTGATTGTTACTGTGCACGTTTACAAATTAAAATGTAATTATTTTTATAATTTCCTGGCTTATACTTATCACCCGCCTTGCGTGGCAACTGCTTGTAAAACGGTCACTACAAGCTTTTTGGAGTTCATGAAATGACAGAACCCTCTTTAGCCGCAGGGAACAAACAGTTAAATTATAATGTTGAAAATACATTTAACACGATCAGACCTCATTTCCCGATCGGGTTAGATTCCGCAGTTGGCGAGACGGAAATCAACGGAACAGCTGAATGAGTGTTCCGCGGGGCTTCTCCTCTTTAATTGAGCCTTGCGGCCGCCAACGGAAATAGAAATAGAGAAACGCCAGAGCGGCACGTGCACACGCGCACAGGCCTCCGCCCCATTACGAAACCGAGTACGCTCCCCAGGAAAATTCGCAGCGCTGCGTTCGTAATCCGATAATGAGCAACGTCCAATTTCACAAGCCGTATGCACGAAACCGTCGCATATTTTTGACCGCGATGCGCTACGGTGTCGGAGTTAGGGTTTCGTCATCTGCAATTACAGCAGCGGCGCTGGCGGCGGCGGCGGCGGCGCCAGCGGGAGCAACGGCACGCTAAGCGATGCCGAAAATAAAACGACGAGACCGCAGAATGAGCTGCAGCAGCGGGGACGGTCTACGAGGCGCGGGGCTGGGGGAGGGGGAATGGCGGCGCAGCGTCGCTGGGACGCGCTCGCGGGGCCGGTAATCCCAGTTGGCTCCAGTAGCGCGGAGGCGAGGCGGGCGCGGCGCCCTGCATTTGGGCTATTAGGTGAGAGGCCGGGCCGGGGCTGGCACAGCCCGGGCGAGATACAGAGGCCGCGAGCCGTGCGGTGCGGGTTGCTGCGGCGCAGGGGCGGCGCAGGGGCGGCGCAGGCCGCCTGTGTTGAAAGCGGCTCGACGCTCGCGCGCCGATAAGAAGCGTGCCGACGGCGGCAAAGGCGGGGAAGGGGCGCGCTTCTGGGCTTCTGGGTGTGTTGGAGTGGCGGAGGGCGCGGGGGGAGGGGGAGAGGGCGGAAAGGGGGGTCGCGAGGGGCGAAAGGGGTTGGAGGAGCGAGCGACGTCGGTGGGCGAGGGCGAGGCACGTAGGCAAAGACGGAGAGCGTGCGGCGCCCGGTGCGGGAATGCGGGTGTGTGTGGTGTGTGTAGAGTGGGTAGGGCACATGGAGCGCGCGGTGCGGGTGGTGTGTGTAGAGTAGGTGGCGCAGATAGAGCGCGCGGTGCGGGTGGTGTGTGTGGTGTGTAGAGTGAGTGGTGCAGAAGGAGCGCGCGGTGTGTGTGGTGTGTGTAGAGTGGGTAGGGCACATGGAGCGCGCGGTGCGGGTGGTGTGTGTAGAGTAGGTGGCGCAGATAGAGCGCGCGGTGCGGGTGGTGTGTGTGGTGTGTTGAGTGAGTGGTGCAGAAGGAGCGCGCGGTGTGGGTGGTGTGTGTAGAGTGAGTGGTGCATATGGAGCGCGCGGTGCGAGTGGTGGGGTAGCGTTGCTGGTGCGGGCAATTTGACTGGTGCGGATGGAGCGGGTGGTGCAGTTGGTGCGGGTATCGCGGATGGTGCAGATGGAGCGTGCGGTGTGGTTGGTGTGTGGAGAGTGGGTGGCGCAGATGGAGCGCGCGGTTTGGGTGGTGTGTGTAGCGTGGGTGGTGCGGGAGGAGGTTGCGAGTGGTGCGAGACGTGCGAGTGGTGCGGGGGTAGTATGGGTGGTGCGAATGGGTGGGCGTCGTGGGTGGAGCGGGCTGAGGAGGCGAGGTTGGCTAGAGAACCAGGATTATGAGGATAAGAGGCCAAAGGAGTTGATTGGGGTGACGGGGAAGTGATGCTACGGAAGCCATGCGACACCGGAATAGCCTGAGGACACGACGAAAAAAACGGCGTTTGGAAGAAAAGCAAAACTGAGGAGAAGGAAGGCAACCACCACTTCGTGGGGCGGCGGTTACATGACTGCAATTACAGGGATGGCGAGGTGATGCTTTGTTTAATCTCGTTATTCATCGAAAAATTCATTTCAAAATAAAGGATATTCAAGTATGAGGCTTGGAACTCAGTTGATATTACAAAATAACTTTATTTACAAACTCTATTTTTATACGAAAATAACAGAACTGCGCTACAATAATAGAACAGCTTCAAACGAAAAGTGGTAACAGCTTCAAACGAAAAATGATGTCTTTGAATATTTCTACACGACATATGATGTGTTAAAGGCTAAATTGAAAACATATACAGGTTCTTCATTATGTACATAGTGCTCAGTGATGTACATAGTGCTGTACACCAATGATGTACACCAATGTACATAGTGCTCAGGGATAGGTTAGATGTACATAATTACAATTACATTAGCAGATAAGAGTAGTTAGATTAAGTATTAGATGATAAGTCTAGTATACTAAGCTAGGCAATAACAAAACGTACATGTTAGATAAGAATAAATTGAAAAATGTTCAACGAAATGCCATAATACTCGGATAGTAAGTTCAATACTTACAGCCTTTGTATTATATAGCACGTAACTTCACCATAAAACTAGGCATATCTTGCCGAGAAAGTCGCTTGAACTGGACAGCGAATGAAGTTAGACGGCGAACAGTGTTGAGACAGAGTTCAGAGATACGGAGAACGAAGTGTCAGGAAGGAAGGCAGCGATTCGAGAAATAGATGGTGCGGGGTCACAAGGTTATCAAGCGAGCCTTATACAAGTAGTGGACGTTAAAATAATGACTTCTCGTAGAACTAGAGCTACAAGAGCACATACTTCCTCGCATTATTTGTAAAGTATACGTAATATTATAATAATACTTTAACCTATAAATCAATTTTCAACGAAGAATTTCCTTTCGGCGCTTGCATTTAGCTCGGTCTTAGGTTTAGGTATGCCTACACCACCAGCCTCTCACGTAAAATCAATCTCCCATCGCTTTAAAATAAAGTGCAGAGCTCTTTCACTTACAATTTTTTGAATTAACTTTTTCATTGACATTATTTCAAGATCTAGTTTTGAAGAAAATTTTCATTTTAAGAAACCATTTTCAATATTGCAGTGTTCCAAATTTCGAAACTTCATAGTTCAACAGAAATGGGACTTATGCTGAAGTTCTTTACCCTTTTCAGACAATATAACAGAAATATTGATCCGATTTTGAGAAAATAGTCTTTTAAGTTGCCTTCATTTCAGAAAAATATTACGCGAAAACTACTTGTATTTTTCATATATGTATGAACTTATGTACATGATGCTCTATTATTGCAGAACAGATTTTGTTGAGAAAAAAGTCCACCTTCAATACTGTAGTTGTCGCAAGACATCAAAACGTTTTGTACTTTTACAGGTTTACAGACAGTTCAACAAATATGAAACTTGCGCCCTTCTTACAGGACTTCGGTTTATTCCAAAACAAAAATTCACCAAAATATTTTGGGCAATTTTTTAGAACATTTTGAAAATGTAGAGGCTGTACATAAAGAACCCCCAAAATCAAAATATCTATTTAAAATTTGCAGGGCAATTCGGTCTTGAGTACGACAAGATCGATCGGGGAATGTTAATTTTGGAGCATATCATCTAAACGATTTAGGCGTTTACTAGAGAAGTAGAGACAGAGAAACGTTTTGTCATAAACCAATTTTCTATTATCAAGAACATACAACAGGTGAATGCTGACTGCACCAATTAGAGAGGAAGTACTTTTCTACATAGATGAACAAGATTTATCTGCTTTCTCGATATTACGGCTTCAAAATACGAGTTTTTTAACGAAATATCGCCGCATCCTTCCGCACCATTACACATTCCCTTTACCACGTAAGTACTTGGTAGACGCGAAAGTAAAAATATTTATGATCATGAAAAGTCACTAATGGGGCTTGACGGTTTTTCAATCGAAGTGTAATCATTTTCACTGCCACAGAAGTTAATATAATCCAGAATCTGTTAACGTCAAAATAAATTGTTTAATTTTTAAACTAAGTTATTGCAAATTGTGGACATAAAATACACAGAGTAATGGAAAATATTAACTCTTAGGAAGTGAGTAAACTGGCAAACATGCGAAGGATTGCGGCGAGTCCGAGGAGAAGAAAGGGCAGAGAAAAATTTGTTTTGTGTGTCTCACCTGATAAAAATGATCTTCACATCGCTTCTTCCCCTCACATAGCCCTAAAGCGATCACACTCTCCTAAAGCATTTCCGGTTGACTGGGATAGAGTGGCTGACATTGCATGTTGCAGAGTGAAACATGAAAGGCTCCACAAACATAGAAAACTAAATAAATTATTAGAATTTTTTGAATAATGAAGTCACAAAAAGAAATATATTTGGAGAGACATCTGGAATTTTATAAGTAATTTGGATTGAATGAGTGGCAGATAATGAAGCAAAGACCTGTCGCCACCTTTAATCAAGTACAGTTGCATCGAAATGTGAATGAGAACTAATTTCTAACAGTTCAAAGGGATACAAGAAAAGAATTTGGACAGTCAAATTTTATTAAAACATATTAAAACACATTAAAACACTTTACATTGCCACAAGTTCAAGTTTGTAATGTAAAGTGTTTTTAATATGTTTTAATAAAATTTGACTGTCGAAAATCTTTTGTTGGATCCCTTTGAACAGTTAGATTAAGTCTATGTGACAGCCTTTATAAAAGAATTTCTAGAACTAATTTCCCTTATCCTTTGCACTCCATTGAGGGTACGTAGCGAAGACGGGTTACAAATCGTTGATTTACGTAAAGCGATAGGCACGTGAAATTGCCGTGGTATGTTGACGGTGGTATCAATTAAGAATACGTTACAGAATACAAGAACAAGATAATTTTGTTAATTTACAGAATAAAGTGTTTACGAGTAATCGTTATGATGTAAAAGAATGTTGATCACGTCAAGTAAGGAACCTCTCGCAAAACTGTTCTGCAAATGTTTTCGCCACCCGCCAACTGCACACGCAGGGCCTGGCGCTTGCACCGTGGCCCAACTTAAGTGGAACCGTAGGCGTTGCCCCACGCGTGGCTCCCCAAGGTAAATGATGGCAGGGCACAGGAAGATGAAATGGACGGGAAGGCTGGCGCGGCAAGAGGAAACGAGTGAACAGCGGCAGAAACAGTAGCGGTGGCGGGGGGGGGAGGTCGAGACCAGCGGGGGGGCTGGCGCGGGGGTGGGGGAAAGCAGAGGAGCGGTGTTCGCACGACACGCCGCGGGTCGAAGCGGGTCGCGGACGGGCGGAACGAGACGACAGGGACGAGGTGGGGTCGAGCGGGGCGGAGCGGGCAGGGCGTGCTAGGACGAGGTTGGGAGGGGCCGGCTAGGGCGGAGTTGGGGGGGGCGGACTGGGTCAGGGCGGGGCGGGGCGGTTCCAGGCGAGGGAGGGCGGGATGCGCGAAGCGAGGGGGAGGGGACGGGGCGCATCGGCGGGCCGGCGGGGGCGGGCGTGGCGGGCAAGGGAGGGCATGACGAGCAAAATGAGGGGTGGAGGGGGCGGGGCCGTCGGGCGGGTCGGGGGGGATGGGGCGCGGAGGGGAGAGGGGCGGGCGGGGCCGGGCCATGGCAGGCCGGGCGGGGCGGGGCGGGGCGGACGGGACGGATAGAGACGGGACGTGGGTATGTCCGAGCGGAACCACGAAGGAAAGGAAATGAGCAAGGTCTGTAGAGATGGCAAATTTTACCAAAACATCGATACACAAATGTTTCGATACATCGCTAAAGGGTTTTCGATGTCGATGTCGATTTCGATGTCGATCGACAATAAAACATCGATGTTATCGACTATATGTCTATTAGTCTATACAACATCTATATATAATAGACATATAGACTAATAAAACAGGCTACTTTCCTATTAATTTTTAATAGGGTGAAACTCATGTCAGTTTGGAAAGCAATGGTTGGTCACACACACATGTTACTACGAAACTTACGGCATTAAACCTTGTGAATTATTTACATGATATAAACTAGCCTGACGACAGAAAAGTAAAAACAAGTGTATTAACGGGGAGTTTTCTTTTCATGGCCGCCGTGCTGTAACAGTCTCTACGCCACTGTGGGCGCCAGAAACAGGAGCGGCGATGCGGTGGGTGGGGGGGTAGGTGCGGAGGCGGTAAGAGCTGCGGGGGCGTGGGCGGCGGAGGCGCCCCGAGGCCCATTTCTAAACAAACTGGGCCGGCGCACGCGGACTCAACCGCGTGGAGGAGCCGAGAGCACGAGCAAGAGCAAGAGGACTTCGCCGGCGCCGGCCCTGGCCGCCGCACGGTGGGACCACACGGCAAAAATCGTGGCCCAAACCTAGAAAATGAAAGTTCATTTTGGGAACATCTCAAGGTCGCTCCACACATTCGGCATTCGCTGAGCAGCGAGCTAGTGCTCGCCCGATTCCGATCTGTGGATGTGTTCGGCGAATGTTCGCTCCATTTGATGTGTCCAGAAGGACCGAAACGTGGCGGGTAGGGCGAGCGCCGAATGTTCAGCATTCGGATAATAGCAAGCGATCCATCCACACTACTCGGAATTCGGCGAGCGGTTGCTCGCTGTTCGCCGAATAGCGAATGTGTGGAGCCGCCTTGAGCCTCCTACTCGAAAGAGGAATGTTTCATACATATGTTCTGAAAGTATGAAGCCTAATCCCTGTCTATGTTGGGCGCTGTGGAAGCTTGGAGTTGGAATATGCGATCACCGCTGTTGCTGCGTCACAGATATTAGTAAGCTGTGGTTTCTAATATTTATAAAAACGTTCTCTACAATATTTTTTACCATATTTCTCAATCATTGATGTCCACATTGGTGGTAAGTAAACCAATAATTATTTTAATTTAAAGTATATACAATAATATATTCTCAAAGTAATAAGATATAAAATACAACTAGCATAAAAGTTATATATAACAGAATATAACATGTGAACATTTATACAGAAACGTAGCTTATTTTATATTAATTCAATTGAGGGAATTTGGCTACATGTCGCTGCAGATTCATGTTTTACGAAAGATTACTTATGAGCGTGTATATCTCGTAACGGCAACCTGCATTACTGAAATGAAACGAAGCATTCGCTTCGAGATTTTTTTATTAATGTGTGTGTGTGTGTATGTGTGCACATATAAGTAAAAAATCGGGGTATGTATTAGTATTAGTATAATTGAAATTATCGATCTCGAAAACCGCTAGGAAGAACTTTGTAACTGAATTCGATGGCATTTGAGGTTTGGCCACGTTTTCGCCATCTGGTCCCACCGTGCGCCGACCACCCGCGCGTCGCCCCCTCATCCACTCTCGCCGCCGAGAAGACGAATTCACTTGTTTTGGAAATGAGCGCTCTCGAACAAAAGTATTTGGCGAGGAGAATTAAAATTTGCCGCGCACGCGAGCTTGCTAAGCGTAGGCCTTGCGGGGCGCTGGCGGGCACGACGCGTAAGCAGCAAATTAACGAAATTGCAGTTGCGACGAAATGCGAGATACGTAGGAGCCCTGAAGAAGACCATATGCTGATGCTGGAAACGTTGGCACAGTCGAGCTTGACTAGGGATTTTGGAAAGTAGAATGGATACAATGATTGATATCGGTAGCATTACGAAGTTTCAAAACCTCAGTGATATCGAAGTTAAATTATTGGTACTTGAAATATCTAATGAAACACTAACGCGATTTTTAACATAGAAAACGGTATGCATATTAGGAAACATTTTAATAAATTTTATGTATTCTGCAACTTATACTCGTTTAAAATTTTCTCATTAATTTCTTACAAAATACTATTTTTCATACGTTAACAGGACTGCAGCAACCTATTTCACGACATTATTTAATTTTTTCTTCCGATATCCATACTCCAGGTTTGGTGTCGTCACAAATATATTATCCATTGGTCAGTATTCGTAAAGAAAGCAACAGTATCCAGTGAATTTGATTGATTGATTGATTGATTAAGGTTTGGAGGGCGCTTCAACAGTATCCTGTGAAGGAGCATTTAGTGTAAATCCTTCGAATTTTTCAACATTCCTATTGAGGATGCAACTTTGCAGCAGTCTTTGATGAAAGCGAGTTGAAATATTCCGTCATACAGAGCTTCGGTTAGGAAGTATAATTGATTATTTGTGTCTTATTAACGTGTAAATTATTACAAATTTCAACGGGATGAATTTGCAGTTCGTATAGGAGGCTGGGGTATAACATAGCACACGTGAAGTCAGTAACAAAACTACACAGGCTATGTTCTTTGATGTCGCCCTCAGAAAAATTCTCTGAGGCCAATGTCCTCTGGGAAAATACATGAACTTTCCAAGACGGAAATGTTTGAAATAAAATTAAATTTAACTAAAACCCTTGTTATGTAAACGCAACTTACGTTCTGCTCATGTGGCCAAATATATGTGATTTGAAGAAATCGTAAAGCTTGAGCTGAATTACATTTGTTTCCAGAGTGATAAAAGAAATAAAATTGTCCACGTCCTACTATGTGCGTTCTTCTGGTCTGAGGTGTTAGATGAATTCATGCGCGACAATATACTATGATAACTTCATTTCATAAAACGTATTTCAATTCAACTGAAAATTTTCGACGTGCATTGTTTTTTTCAACTCTAGATCCATGTCTCATGTCTGTTCGTTCGTCAAAAAATTAGCAGTGGTTTTAACCTCAATGATGAACTTTGAATAAGAAATAATTGATTCATAAATTAGGAAATGTTTAAAGTTGGATTTAACAAAATAATTTAAGTTGCAAATAGTAAAAAATGAATCATTGAAAAAAAGGTTCAGTAAAATGCTTATTTGTAACACAAACTAATACAAACAAATTTAGGAAATAATGAACACGTTTAATATTAACATGAATAAAAAATCTAAAACAATTATGAAGAATCGAAGTATTGAAATTGTAATTTATTTCTTATTGTCGTTTAATATCAGGATTTTTTCTCACAGCTGTTCCTTAGTGATGTCTCTGAAGCATTTAGTGTAACATATCACATCGTTGAACAATCCTTAGCCTTTAATTAGCAAGGCAAAGCAATTAACAAGCACTTTCGCCTAGCGTGTCCAAGCCCAATCTTTCAATATAACTCGGCTGATCGCTTCAACAACTACCACTCATCAGGCCCCCTATGGCTGGGGAAGGAACTGTTCTCGAAAGGATTGTTCAAACGGCATTTATATGCCGAATCGGAGTCCCCCCTTTGGCTACAACTCAAAATACGCATTAGGAAAGCCGGGGAATAACCGGAACCAGGAAGTATACAGTTCTTCATGGGAAATGGAGCAGTAAAGGGAATTTCGTATTGGACGTCTTCATTCTAATAAGATTCAGCTTTCAATAACATTGCTGTAATTCCATTTTGCTGCATTATTTGTCGAAAAATAATATAAATAATTGGCTGACTCCCAAAATAATGTTGCTAATTTATTAGACACTTCTAGATTAATTATAACCAAAAGGATTTTTTTTCAAATGTCTATTTATATTGGCCATGAAGTGGGTGGATGAAATTACTACAACACAAATTTGAAGAAAACACGAATATTTGTTTTATAAAAATATTTCCAAAAAATAGAAGGAAAAAACCGCCACTAACCAAGAGCATTCGTGAAAGAGAAACAATTCCGTTGCGCAGAATAGCTCTTTGTAAGCGGTACGTTCCTGGAAGGCACTCTCCAAACAACACGGGAGCCTCACCAGCGTGCGAAAGCGGGCTAAAACCCGAGTTGAGCCGTAGACTATAATTTTACGTCTATGCGTGTTATCTACGGGTCATCTACATGTAGTCTACGTCACTTTTTACGTAGACAATGTATTCTGTGTAGACTATTTTTCCTCACCAAATAACAGAAAAAAAGTAGTAATAGTAGAAACATGTTTTAATGTAATATAAAAAAATATTACGATTCAGCAAGTCAAACACAATAGAACATTCCTGATGAAGAAATGACTACCTGCATATGAATCTCAAGAAACCAGTAGGAACCTCTTCCAACTTGCACTCCTTTAGTACTCCTTTAGAAGTGATCCAATCAATTTCCAATAATTGTGATCCAATAATTATAAATAAATTTAGGCTTTGGGGGCGGAGCCTAACCGTCTTAGATTTTCCCCTGCCCCACAAACAAAGTATATTACCGTTTGTCTACATCGATTACGTTTTTCTACGCAGTGTCCGTTGTCTACGCGTTGTTTACGTGTAGACATAGACTATGGTTCTTTACGAGTAGACGCACAACACTGCCTAAAACGTCCTTCGTCTTGTGTCGCCGGCGAGTCTGCTCAGGTGCAATTTCTGAGACAAAACGGGAACTTCTGACTCTCTTCCCCGCCTCTCCCCTCGCCTCGCCACACGTGCGCTGGGGGAGGTACATCAGCGCTAGCACTGCAGCGGTGTCTGCTGCGGCATCGATAGGTCGCAGGATTCGAGTCCCGACGGCGACAGGATTTCCGACACTAGCTTGTCAACTAGGTCCAATTCAGTCGCTGTGTGGAGGAGAATTCTAGCGGCAAGCAGCTTTGATAGTTTTCCGTGGTTTCTTCTATGAATATAAGACGATTGTTGAAACAGTCCTGACAAAGAGATCATGGACCGAATGCGATCTTTCGTTCCTCGTCCTGTCCTACCTTCTGCTCTCTCTCTCTTCCTCTCTTCTTTCTCTCTCTCACTCTTTCTCTCTCCCTCTCTCTCATACTCATACACAAACATCTTGTCGCGGCTGGGGCGCTGCCTCGATAGGAGAAATGCCTGCAAGGGGGAAACTTCGACTGCTGCCGTGTAGATCGGCGCCGGATCTCACCATCCAGCGGAGGTGGACACGTCGCTGCCTGCCGGATAATACATTCACTGCAGTAACGGGACGCATGAGCGTGTCATTTGACGTGTGTGGATACATCAATCCATCGCCAAACGTCGCACTCCGTTTCCACTCTTCCCACTTCCTTTCCCGCGCGGTCCTGTCTTATCTCCACATTTCTCGCAGCGATTCCCCGCCTGAACTTAAATTAAGCTGGCACTCCTGGACTTTTCAAATATTCAAAATCAACTCGTTTTGCAGTGTGTAACAATTATGTGCTGCGTTTGTACCGGAATAACAAAAAATTTAGTGTACAAACAAATCCTTCCTCACCCTGCTTCGCCTAATACTACACCGCCCTACCTCACACGGCCTCGCCTCGCCCCGCCCTAACCCCCCCTTCGCCCCGCCCCCCCTCACCCTGCACGTCCTTTCATTACCTTATCACAGCGAACACGTGCTACAGCGACGCGTGATATGTCGCCCCTCTTTCCTTGGTCTCTCCACACCTCAACCTATCTCTACCTTTCAACTTCACTCAACCTATCTCTACCTTTCTCGCCCCGCCTCGCCCTGCTTCGCACTCCCTTTCTCCATTTCGATCTTCCCTGCCCCTGCCACGGTTTAGCACACCGTCTTATCGTCCCGCGTGTCCCGCCGCGCTTTCCCGTCCCCCTCCACCCCCCGCCCTGCCCCTCAAACCTCCCCTCCTCCTTCACCCCGCTCACCCATCGTCCGCCCCGCTCCTTGCCTTCCTCGGAACGCCTTCTCCTCGTCCCCGCCTGTCTCGCCCGCACTCTTTCCCGTCTCCATCCACCCCCGCCCTGCCCCTCACACCTCCCCCCCACCTCCTCCCGCGCACCGTCTCCGGCTGAACGTCGCCTACGGCCGCCAGCACACGCTCCAGAACTATTCCCTTTAATAGGAGTTGCTATTCAAGAACGTCGAGACGCAAACATTTGAATGACGAAGTCATTAAAACTTGTAACTAGAAATGTTGCTAACTTTTCGCTCGTCAAATGAGAAACGTGATACGGAGTGCACGGCCGGTGCACGGGGCACGGCCGGCTCTGCGCATGCGCACAACCGCCCAGAAGCGCGTGTCGGGACCACCGGCCTTCCCGGCGGCCCGGAAACGCGAGACCGGGCCGGCGATCCCGACGAGCCCTGCACTGTATTGTGATTTCAGTATCCCACTCTCACTGCACTTTCTGAGAGCTGATTTACTATGATTTCAGTATCCCATTCTCACTGCACTTCCTGAGAGCTGATTTACTATGATTTCAGTATCCCACTCTCACTGCACTTTCTGAGGCTGAATTACTATGATTTCAGTATCCCACTCTCACTGCACTTTCTGAGTCTGAATTACTATGATTTCAGTATCCCACCCTCACTGCACTTTCTGAGGCTGAATTACTATGATTTCAGTATCCCACCCTCACTGCACTTTCTGAGGCTGATTACTATGATTTCAGTATCCCACTCTCACTGCACTTTCTGAGGCTGATTTACTATGATTCAGTATCCCATTCTCACTGCACTTTCTGAGAGGCTGATTTACTATGATATTCAGTATCCCACTCTCACTGCACTTTCTGAGGCTGATTTACTATGATTTCAGTATCCCACTCTCATTGATCTTCTGCGGCACTGATTTATTATCATTCCAGCACCTCGTGTTGATTATTACATTTCCAGCACCACGGACTGGTGTATTATGATCCCAGCACCTGTGACATTTTTGTTATGATAGCACCTGAGTATTATTGCTCCTGTAAGAGTGACACCAGCGTTGCGGTGGCGTGAACAGGTGGCTCGCTTTCAACCACTCGAACCGAGGTTCAGTTCCTGCCCATCACATGTGAAGTTTGTGGTTGGAAAAGTGTGTTTCTCTGTAGGTTTTCTCGGGATGCTCCCGTTTTCACTAACTATTTTTCCATACCTATCGCTGTTGGTCCATCGTCATTCAAATCGTATAGTCAAAATCACTTATCCATTAAATTATTCATACATTCGAGGTAAGGTTTAAGAACTGACATCATAATAAAACTTTTACCAAGGGCGGGTCTTGGTGTAGTGGTCGGACTACTCAACGTCCACCACTACGATTCGCTATTCAAATTCCGGTCGATCAATTTGGAATTGCTGCTGGACACGCAGGTTCGTCCGGGTTCCGTGTTTCGTCCGGGTTCTCCCGTTTCTCTCGGCTCTCCCCTGGCTCAATCATGGTTCAAATGATACAAGCACCCATCCTCGAAATTCACCTCATCTGTGGCCGGGTAGGGCTATACGGGAAAAGAATCTTAATAAAGAATTTTATAATTTGTTCAATAGTGAAGGAAGTGAATGATTTGATGAATGTATGTATAATGATGAAGAAATGATGCAATGTGCAGTAGGGAACTGGGAAGCATGAACCGTCCATCAAGATGGGACAAGATTCTTGCAACTTAACCGAGATAACCAGAAAGCGACCCAAACTATTACCTGCGTACATGTCTGTTCCTCTATTAATTCAATATTTTTTCAAATTGATGGCCAATGAAAGTGGAAAAACGATATGTCATGTATGGAGGAGGAGGTAATATATACGTATGTAGGTGATTTTTCTTGAACTCTGGAATACGTAATATATTTATAAGAAATATTCCTGTCGTGCAATAAAAACCATTGAAAACCGAGCTGAGATTTGGCTCTTTTTACTCGCCGTGCCCCACATTAAAGAAATACACCTTAACGAGACATAGAAAATGATAATTTGATGATACTCGTGACAAAGTAACTAAACTCTCCACTCACACCCAACAGAGGTCTAGAAAGCTGTGCACAGATCCATGAAGCTTGATGCACCGCAAGGGTCTTCTCAGAATTTTTTTGAATTGAATTGAATAGTCTATTACATGGCGAGACTCTGGCCATGAGGCCTACTCTTCCATCTGACCACGCTATTTCGCTACGCTCCTTTCACCTAATCCTAGTGGACAAAGAAGGTATTCCATGGGCCGACGAAACAGGCGAGAATTTTCGCCTATCATTCCACTGTTGAATAAAGTATTCGTGGAACATCTTCTCCCAATTGCATTGCTACGCATCTCATTCCCTTTGCCTGCGATGGCAGTTAGAGATAAATCTCCATTGTTGGGAAAATAAGCGCTCTCCTCTCAATCGAGTTCTGGCTTCCTTTTCTGTTGGTTGGCAGCGTCACTGCACGCTGCTGGTGTGAATAGCGCAATTTGTTTTGTGGCTCTTAATAGAGGTCTTATCGGAGTACTGCACACACTATACGTGCCATTGTTACATACTGGTATTATAGAACTTTTGTTTGGTATTTTAGACATTACTGAGTACGAGGAAAATCACACGGATCACAAGGTGTATTTGACTTCATTCACGGGTTTAAACCAGCAGCAAGCAAGAAGTAAGTGACGACGTGCAATTCAACAGCAACCTATTTTAATATGTCTATGAACATGTTCCTCACAAACTCGTATATAAATGATGCATGTTCTACGTCACGAGTCATCACTATTTACTATCTTATCAAGAGCCCAGTCATTCCAACCCCCAAACTACAACTGCCAGAACGATGTTCTCCACATCCGTTCAACACTGCAGAACAATACTTGCAGTGGAATGCCGTCTAGCCTGTTGGCGAACATTCCACATCTGTACATCATTATTGACATCATCTTCATATTAGATCACCATAATGATCTCGGTAGATGAATGGCCACGATAGCACAAAAAAATATATTCCATATGCCGTACTTCCCACTGCATCGCGGCTTGTCCTTTGCGCCAAGAGTAGTGTGCAACCGTGAGCGAAGACATGGTCGGTCATCGCTACCTGACTAGGAGGTACACCTAAGTGAAGTTGTAGGCTTCCGCGGCCAGAGTCATGTGAATGATCTTGGTTGTCCGGGTCTGGCAGGTCCGCTCTGATGAAGTCCACGACCAGCTGGTCGAAACGTTGCCACCACAGCCTTCGACGCGGCGTCAACCGGACAGCCAAGATCATTCATAGGAGGTTCACCATCTATATTCATTCATCGGAATCATAACAGGGGGTAGATTGTTTAAAGAGAGAAAGGTATCGACGAACTGACTGAAGCTCACTTGAGCAGTGAATTATTGGACGGAGAAGTGATTATGATGCATGGGAGATGATGAAGTCGTGGAAGGGAAAAAGGGAAAAATCTCCAATGTGGTATTTAGGATTTGAAGCCAATCAGAAAACGCGAGAAAGTGGCGATCGGGCATCGGATTGATTCCCAACGCAGGTGGGACGTCGATATCAGCTGACAAGGTGGAGGCAATTCCGTCATCTCTGATTTCCCCTGTTACATTCCAGGATGATGCACCAGAACTCCAATCAACAGGCCATACAGCTGACTGCACCAGAACCTTAATCACAATGTCCCCTTATCTATCTCGAACCCACTTTCTCACCCATTTTAAACGATAACGATAAACGCCCCTCGTAGCTGTAAGCTAAATTCATGAAGGAATGTTCCACTAGAGATAAAAGAACGGACCATAAATGGGCCAAGACGTAAAATATCTCCATCGACATGTGATACACAAAAGAAAAACGCTCTTTATGATGAATCACCTACTCTCTGCTCGTGTTGGCTTGAGTTTTTATTTTGCAAGATGTGAGACAAGTGGGTGTTCTTGTATTTCGTCCACACTATTATTAAACCACTCGTATGGCTTATTTGCAGGCGCAAATACAGTATACTGCATGGAAGTGAATGTTTGTTAATACAGATTTCCAAAATGCCCCTTTCTACCTTTATTGAGAATTTCACTAAACTATATAGAGAGAGTGTGGACACGGAGCTCAAGGAAACATGCACAGATGTCACCCCACATCATGAAGCAACAAATAGAGGGTTAACTCCACAATAAATAATAATAATAATAATAATAATAATAATAATAATAATAATAATAATAAAAATAATGATGGTAAGTGAAGGAATAAAAGAAGGTAAAGCCAATTAGAGATATAACAAGGCCAAGGTCCTTGACTGAAGAAGCTGCAATTGGCAGAAGCGCTGGCGGCGGCGCTGGCAGAGCGAGGCCTCCTGGGACGCGGCGACGGCCCACCTGTTACCTACGAGAGGCGCGGGGGCGGCGCGCACTACTCGGAGGCGGCGGCGGCGGCGGGACCGCGGCCGTAGGAGCAGAGGTCGCGACCGGGCAGCGGCCACCGCTATTTAACCGCAGATTGCGATCTGGCGGGCAGCGCGCGCGGGGGTGGAGAGCGGCGGCGGCGGAGGCGGAGGCCGCGGGGGCGGAGGCCGCGGGGGCGGGGCCGGCGGGCGTGGAAGGCCGCACGCGACGTTGCTGCAAATTTCGCCAGTGGCGGATCACTCGCCCGGGACACGCTATTATTACGAAATACGTTTCGCACAGGGGAGATGCCCCAAGGGCCGAATGGGGAAGGAGACCAAGTTGGGTTGGGAGTTGGTGAGAGGATGTTGGAGTGGCCGGCCGTGCGGAGTTGGCGGAAGAGGGACGAGTTGTCGGTGGTGGATTGATTGATTGATTGATCGTTCGTGATTCCGCTCGCGTCAACTAAAAAAACAAGAAAGAGGTCATTACTGTAAGTATAGTGCATGTTTTTCTTCGGGAGGAGGGGGGTATCTTTCCCCGTTGGATGGCGAGATCCAATGCCGACCTACTGTCGACTAGCGGGATTTTCCTCAACCAGGTATCTCCCACCAGCGGGGCACCGCCCCAGCCGGGACAAACTCTAAGCTCCCGGCCGGTCTCCGGCATGTGTGGTAGTGTAGTGCATGTTAGTGTAAGTGTGTGTGTAAGGGGTGAGGATAGGACAGGAAAGAGGAAAGATCGCGCGCGGTCCGTGGCCCGTTTGTTACGCTACTGCTCCAGTTTTCGCCTAGTATTGATCGGAGAAACCACGTAAAACTACCGATCAGAGCAGCCGGCCGCTATTCTCCTCCAGAAGCGACTGAATTCGACCTAGCTGACATCGGGAGGGGCGGGAGGGAGGGAGTTGTAGGCTGTGAGGAAGTGTTCGTGGTGGAAGTGGTGAGGTTGTGGAGAAGGTAAAGGGAGATTAGAAAATGGAACTTAGGATGTTCAGCGTTTGCTTGCTTTGAAATCACATCAGGATCGAAGAATTTTGGAAACAACTAGTGGTTCTACAACAGCACATACTTTCTTGCAATTTTACAATATTGGTATGTACGACGGTCTCAGTCAGCACATATATGTTTCATTAATTTCAAACCGAAATTACTCGAAAACTACTAACTTTTACAAAAAAAATTGTAGAAAACCTTTTTTAAAGAGCTAGTTTTGTATAACAGACTATGAGGAAAAAATCTCTATCTTCAGTTTTGTAGTTTTGAAATTGTTTTTTGCAATTTTCGAAAAATCGCGGATATCAATGATATTGATACCTGCATCATTCTCTTAAACGTCCTTCGCACTAGTCAACAACAAAATTTAATCAAAAAATGCCAAGTTCGAATATGTCGGAGGTGCTTCCATTAAGTAAATATGTAACTAAAATATTGGTTTCAAATTCCAGGAGCCGCGACATCAGCCAGATCGATTGAGGAATATCAATTTTGGAGAAAATCGGTTGAACGGTTTAGACGCTAGCGTTGACCGATTTTTCGGTATCAAGAACCAACAAATCATTGATTCTGACTACACCAGGCTTTACAGGTTTTTTCTATATTTACTAACCGGATTTATCCACTTTTTCCATTACCAGGGCACGGCAATAAGGGTTCTTGTATCGAAAACTCGCAGTTTTCGGGCGCACGATTATATAACTTTCTTTTCTTAAGAAGTTCTTTCTTACCTCAACAATCGAAATACTAAGCAATTTATTACTACATCATCATTATAACTAGAGGTGTTATAACAGCATATGCATTCTCGCATTATTTGTAACGGCTACGAAATATACCACATGGACATGAAAAATTGTTTCCTCCCACCGAACATTTTTTCTCCCCGTGGAGATAGGAACTCAGACCCATAGAGTGAAAATGGAAGGAAGCTTACCACTACACTAAAGCCTCAGATCTTTTGCGTATATAATTACCAAAACTTGAGAGGTTTTTTTTAACATTATATCAAGATCGAGTTTTAAAGAAGAGATAAAATAATCTCTTCATCAACATTGTAGATTGGAACTCTACTTTTATTTGGAATTTTGGGAAATCCAGAGAGTTCCCTAAAATCGCAACCTGCGCTATTTTTAAATGTCTTTTGCTGTATCAAAAATTAAGAAAATATATAAATTACATTAAAGTAAAGTAACAACAACGCGAAAACTATTTTTAATGGTAGGTGATTTAAAATTTATTTTATTGGAACAGAAATTATTTAAGCAAAAAAATTATCAATAATATTCTCAAACAAATTTTAATTTTCTGCAATTTTCGAAAATATACGGAGGTTGCCGGAAATGCGACCTATACCAATTTTTAAGCGTCTGATCGTCTAAATGTAGAAAATAATTGTATGAAAATTGTCAAGACGCAAAATTACGTCAAAACTACTATTATATTCAAAGAATTTTACATGAATCACTTTCAAAAACTGAATTCCAGGAAATCCTATCTTTAGTATCATAGTTGTAGGAAGACCCGGAAAATTGGAAATGTTGCAATTTTCAAAAATTTAGAGACGAAAATGAGTTTTGCGCCATTTTTAAGCGTAATTTATGCTATTAGAGGGGAAAGTTTAAAACGAAATTTTGGAGCTATTTGTGAGAAAAGTTCTACATTGTTTTTCAGAATTCATGTAAAGTATCCCCTAAATTAAAATATCCGATTAAAACTCGCAGAACGTTGAATTCGTCCAGATGAATCGGGGAATTTGAATTTTGGACAAATTCATGGGAACGGTTCAGGAGTTAACGTTGATCACTGGGAGATAGACTAGCAGACAGACAGACATTTCGTTTTTAATCGATTTTTCGGTAAAAACTCGGGAGAGAGGCCGTTCTCCACTGAGAAGGGTACACCCACGACTCCTCATTTTACTTCAAGTTGTTGGGATCAAAAAATTAACCGACAGTGTCCCAAATCCACTATCATAATGAGTAGTTTGGATGGCGTAGTTCGTCAAAAGAATTTTCTAGAGAAGTAATTTGAAAGGCATTTTTTTGATAAAACTTATTTAGATGAGAATACCATGCGGAGGCCAGGAATCATTCAGTTTTTTTGTTATGTATTGGTCGGGCTTATTTACTTACAATATAAAAACGCAAACATATGAATGGTAATTTGAAAAAAAGCGTTTGTTTTGTTGGAATCTTGGCTCTTCGCTCTCGCACTTGGATTCTGAGATTGGTTTGTATATCGTAGTTGTTTTGAACATTACAATCACTCTAGATAGCCTCCTAGGAAAACGCAAACAAATGTGTCAATTGTTTACAAACACATGCAGCCAGATGATGGAATCTGAGATAGTGCTCAGTGAAAGATCGCCTTCCAACACAGGGGACAGAAAAAACCACTTAACGTAAAAAGCTGTGCCTCTAGGTTCGGCAAACTGTTTTCAAAAATATGTTTTGATGTTACCAGAATTAAAATTTGATATGCAAGTTAAATTTAAAATTTTAAACAACAGATTACGTAGGCTTTATTTTGTGTTCTAAAAATTTTTCAGACATGGTCGGTAATGAAACAATTATAAATGATGTTACATTTATCTGAGTCGGGCAAAGTTGTGAATGGAAGCGGAAAATAAATGTAATATAGTGTTTCTGTATTATTCTAAAATATACCTGAATTCTTAGGCCAACATTAAATGCAATATTATAAATAGCAAATATGTTACATCCGGCCATACTTAGACTAACCTCCTGTACATGAAGGTTCTGGAAACGATTAATAATGAAAACTTACCAAAATATTTATATTTTGTATTTCGTATCTTTCGTGGAAATAGAGGTCTGTTTTGTACGTGTTGTGCAACTCAATACCACTTGTTTATTTATTTGAAATGGATAACCAAACTATGTTTGGGCCCAAGACGATTCTATTCTTCCAGCTGGAGGCATGTTAGCGGCGTTAACTTTCATCCACACCGTTAACAGAAACATTGAAGTGATGGTTTGGAACAGTCGGAATACTAAGCACATTTTGCGTGGCCGTTACAGACGTCTGACTTATTTCTTTAGTCTTCTACACATTATGTAGTTTTATTGCTTGCTCATATTCTGTAATGTGGTACAGATATCTGATAATTATTTCTTGAGTCTTCTACAAATTATATAGTTTTATTGCTTTCTCATATTCTGTAATATAATACGGATGTCTGATTATTATTGAGTCTTTTACACATTATGTAGTTTTATTGCTTTCTCATATTTTGAAATGTGGTACAAATTATTTAAGTACATATATTTATTAAAATGAATGTTTATGTTTCTTCTGTACTAAATTGTATTTGTTCATATTTCTGTTAGTCTTTTTAAAACCTTTGTCGTCTCTCAAAATACTTTTAAATACATGGTGATAGAAGAGATGGTGATTGGGAATGACCCAAGGCAGGCTCTGCGGATAACATTGAAGACACGACGAGAAATAAAAGTCGTGCAGTTCGTGGCTCCTTGCTTAACCTGCTTCGGCATTTGCCTGGAATGAACGAATACAAATAAGAGGAGCCGTTCTCCAGAAGTCTCAACAAGGCGGTGGTCGGTTGAACTAGTCGATATGGCTGATGTCGAAAATCCGCTACCTTCTGAACTCTAACTTATGGCAGGCCTACGAGGAGATATAACAGCGGAGGGTATCAGATTCGATCGTCCTTAATCTTTATCAAATTTACTATTTAATACCTTTGTACTACGTGTGTTACTTAAAAGATAATTTTTGAAGTATTACACTGCGAGGCCCTGAAGTCGACCGCAATGCGACCGCAATGGATACTCCACTTAGCAATTACTGGGCAGGCTATATCTTCTCATTTGCTTCACTTAACGATGACCAATGCGATATCCTCATATACACTCGGTACACAAGGAAAGCCACATCCCAATATAACCGGAGCACATATTTTTAAAAAATTGCAATTTTTAGTTAAGTGAAGATGTAAAGATAGTTCGTAATAGTCACTATCTAGGAGAAAACGCTGTCACTAGCCGCGAAGTACAACGGCCGCCGCTGAAGGTACAGTATCATAGAAAATAAATTTTGGGATGTGCACAGCTGATATATTTTCTTCCTTCTTTAGAGATGTGTTATGATCGACAAGTGTGACGTGGTCCAGAAGTGAGATGTGGTCGAGGAGTGACATGTGGTCGAGAAGTTGGACGTGCTCGAGAAGTGAAACATCCTCACGACGTGGGACGTGCTCGTGAAGTGGGACGCGCTCGAGAAGTGGGAGGCGTTCGAGAAGTGGAACGCGGTCGAGAAATAGGACGCGCTCGTGAAGTGTGACGTGGTCGAGAAGTGGGACGCGCTGGATAAGTGGGACGCGCTCGAGAAGTGGGATGTGCTTCGTAAAGGGGCTTCTTTGCAAAGTGCGTTACGAGCCACGGAAGCGCGCGTCTTCCTCCTAAAGCGGCTCGCAGCGCTGTCCGTTCGCACCGACGAAGTGCCTGCCGGGCGGAGGGCGCGAGATCGCAGCGGGCGGCGAGGTCAGGCAGGCAGGTCGGGCGGCGCGCAGGCGGAGCGGGGCGGAGCGGGGCGGAGCGGGGCGGAGCGGGGGCGGGGGCGGGGGCGGGGGCGGGGGCGGGGGCGGGGCGGTGGTCAGACTGATGGACGAGCTCTGTGACGCGGGCGGGCTCGAGGCCCCGTTTGGCCGCGTTCAGAGCGTACGCCCACCCACGCGCACGCCCACGGACGCCGCGGTTCGGCGCGTGCCGCCTCGTGCAACAGAGCCGCCCCGCGCCAACGCCCCCTCCGAGTGGCTTCCTGCCGCCCCGCGCTCTTCTCCGCTCCGCGCACTACTGCCACCCCGCTTTTCCTCCGGCGCCACCGCAACCTCCACGCCCCTTCTCCTTCTTCCTCTTCTTCTTCTAATCCTTCTTCTTCTTCTTCTTCTTCTTCCAATCCCTTCTCCTTTTTACATCCACTTCATCCTACATGCCCCATCTTGGCGGCAATACCTCCCCGCATCAACAGCCAGTGCCCGCCCCGCCGCGCACTGCCCAACCCCACTTCGCTCGGCCAGGCCCGCACCCGCACCCGCCTCTGATGCATGACGCCTGCACTATCTGATCTTTATAAATTGGCCGCCCTAAGCTGCACCTCGATACGCCGCGTCTCGCTGACAAATCGGCGGGTCGGTGCTCGATCATAGACGCACGGGTGGGGGCGGGGGGAGGCGAGAAGATGGGGGGCGGAGGACAGATGGCCCCGCGGCGGGCGGGGGGCGCAGGCAGGGGGACTAATGGGTGGCGGTTTGGAATGGCCGAGGATGCGTGGAGGTCGCTGGGAAGCGGTGGAGAGACGCGGTAATGAGATGGCCGTGGAAAGAGGTGGGTGAGAGACGAAGAGAAACGCGGCAAATGAATGCGTGATAGATGGGACGAAGGCCGGCGGGAGCGTCGTGCTGGGAAACACATTGCCGTACCCGTAACGTTGGCGGTAAGATAGTGCTGCTACTCTAAATATCACAATGGGCATCACGTCGTGAGAAAAATTGCCTTATTTGAAGCCGAGTTCATCTAGGAGACGATGAAGAAATGAAGGCAGATAAATTTCATGCAAAGCAAATTAATGAGTTTCAAAAGCATCCTTTAATGCAATCCGTTTAATAGTTTTCACGATCTCGGGTGCATTTCATGATGTGCAAAAGTAAAGCGAGAGAGAGAGCTTACGCTGTTTGTTGGAAATAGGCTGTTGTGTTGAATTGCGACGTCGTGCGTTCTTCAGATGAGCAAGAGTTAGAAATAATTTAACCTTTGATAAATCCCGAAAAGTGATAGCGGGTCGATACTCCCAAAATTACATTCTTACTACGAAAATAAAATGAAAAGCCCAATTTAGTGCAACGACCAAACCAGCATGGTCCACAAAATCTGCGTGGCCAAAGACCTGAAGATATTGATCGAAATAGTGTATATGTAATTATGTATGTGAAAATTAGTGGTCCTGAATCAGCACATACTTTCTCGCATTTTGAAATTCCACCAGATAATTCAATGAAAATTAAACTTGCGCACTTTTTATAAGCGTACTCGAGAAAAAATAAAGAAAAATTTAGAAGTCATTTTTCAGAAATTTTTTTTAAGTGCATTCATGTCAAGCAAAAATTATCCAAAAAACTACTCATATTTTCCAAACACTATACGTGGTTTTATTTAATAACAAATTTTTGTAGAATAGATTTCATTCAGAAAAATCTCAATCTTCAATATTTTGGTTGAAGGATGACCCCGATTTTTTTTTGATTTTTTTAATTTCAGAACTTTCGAATTTTGTAGGAATTCAACGAAAATGAAACCATTTTATAAGCGGAATTTTCTCTGTATGAGAAAAAAATAACCCCAAAAATTTGGAGCCATTTTTGAATAGTTTGAAATATTTTTGAGACTTCATGTAAAGTACCAGCAAATATTAAAATATTCGTTTCATATTCGCAGATCTCGAATTCGACCAGGTAGTTCGGCGCATACCAATTTCGGACAAAATTTTTGGGAAAGGGCAGATGTTTTGTCGTAAACGAATGTTTCAGTACCAAAGGTCCAAAATGCGAGAATGTGGACTACACACCGTACTAAAGGAAGCAGCTTAAAACACATAGCTAAAATGTATCCCCTTTCGAAATAATAAAAACAGGAATTTTGCATCCTTACCAAACAGGAAAATCGCATCCTTACAACATTCACCAATTACGTAGTACGCGAGAATGTAAAAATTGGATGATCCTCTAGGGAAAGTCGTTCTCATTTGACTCATTTGGCAGAAAACAATCTCAAAGATTCAGATTAAATGATGCAAAACAGGTCAACGTGAAACGAAAAAGGAAATAGTAGGAAATAAAGAAAAGATAACGAGTGGTATAAATGATATGTATCTTCTCTAGAAAGCATTTAAATTTCCCAAATAACCTTGTAAATGGGTAGCAGGTTGCCGTACGAGGGAGTGAAATACTCCCACGCAATCTGCCGTCTGCAAATGTAAAGGGAACGAGTAATATAATTCCAAGAACCTTTAACAAGTATTGTACCACAGCTTCTGAGTCGATGGCTCCCATCTCGGTCAGGTTTCTCGTCCAGTTTCCCTGATCCTTGAGCAAATGCTGAGATGGTCCCTTGTTTTGCTTCTGGACATAAATGTAACTTCATTATTTGTGCACGTCTTCTCAATTTCAGTGGGAAATATAGTTATTCAAATTATCGTTTTCCATATGGCCGCGGGAAAAGAATTATTCTTTCATAAAGAAGATGATGAGGGTTAAGGGCACACATGTATAGCTAATTTACCTTTGAAAATAATTTTATTATACAGGAGAGAATATTTTGTCAACAAAACTAAAAAACGCTCTTTATTTCTGTATTCCAAAATTCGACTAGAATGTGGTTTAGGATAGAGATCACAGAATTATGAAAACGTGCACAAATTTCACTTCTTCCCATCGCTCGTCACGCACACTTTTTAACTGTTTTTCACGTAAATAAATAAAATAAATAAATATAAATAAAAATCCTTTCATAGTTTGTAAGAACCCTTGCACGGCGGCCAGACGTCGATCTGCATCCGCCTCAGGAATTCCCTTGGCTGTTCTCGTTCGTCGTTCTGACGCAGACAGGATGCTTACCTCACCTCTAATGAATCACACTCTCCCACTCGCTGTTTTCCGCTTTCTTATAATTTGAGTTTAGCGCACGTGCATATGGCACAAGAATTGGAGGACGAGACTTTCATTGAAATATTATTTTGTATCCGGACGATCTTCTGGAAAACGTCAGTTATTTGTTTGGCCGTTCGTCTTCCTATGAATTATTATATAGGTGAGATGTGGACGGTTTAGCAAATATTTCAATTCTTTGTACAGCTCTCACTAGTTAAATTAACAGTCATTCGATTTGTCGCACATTTGCGGATGTCATCAACGGTATCGTGAAATATTTCGAGATATTCCCATGATAACTCATTCATCCAATTTTTTTTAAATATAGATTTTCTGAAATAGTAGAAGAAATAAAACAGGTTATAAAGTTGTATTTATTGGCTTGCAATTTAGAGGAATTCACAAACTCGGTAATATATAATACACAAATTAATACGTAATTCAATAATTTATTCTTAAGGAACACCACTGTGACCTTGCAAACTGGGATCATTTGTTAACAAGAGACTTTCAATGTCTCCGTTGCATGGATCTGCGAGGGCATTTACAAACGTGCGTTGCTAACTACTTTTGCAAAATCATAACTTTTCCACCCTACAAAAATAAGACCACTACGACTGCAAATCAAGTTATATAGTTCAGCATAAAATGAATGGATAAAAATCCTTTTATTCATGTGATATTTAGTGGTGTGGCCATAATTTTTTCCCCTCTATAAAATTTTAAATTTGAGTGCCTTTATTACTGTGAGAAATGACTTCAAATTCCCTTTCAAGCTTTATTTGTGTACTTGTGATACTCAAACAGTAAGTAATACAAAATGCAAACATCAGTCTCCATATAATATTAATAACACCAATAATGATTAGTAATCATCTTCAGGGATTTAAGGTTACCAAGTGCCCAAAATTTCTACACTTAGTCCAAAGGGTACCCCCAGATGAGATGAATTTGGCGCTGAGAAATATAAACAAAGATTTCCGATAGTATAAATTATTTTATAATAATAATAATAATAATAATAATAATAATAATAATACTTTATTGCACAAAAAAGTACAACGGCGAGTCTCAGTAATTAAATTACTGCTTTTCAGACTAACCACAAGAAAAATACAGATCATAAACATAAAATCAAAAGAGAATAAGAATAAGTTGAAAAAAAGCATAAATGTAAGTACATGAGGATTAGAAATTGAAAAAGTTACATAAGTAAAATATAATTGTAAGTGTATAGCAGATAATATGAGACAATATAACATAACAGGAAACACTGAAGTAAAGCTAAACATATACATCAACAAGGTTACAGAAAATTTAACATAATACATCAAGAAACACTGAAGAAAGATTAAGAATTAAGTTTAATAACTTTACAAAGTTTTTCACAGAATGATTTGTAGGGAAGGGTTTTAAGCTCATGAGGGATTAAATTGTAGAAGTGTCGACCAAGATAGCTAAAGGATGCCTCGAATTTGGTAGTACGATGAACGGGAATAACAAGTAGGAAATTGGCAAATCGGGTAGTACGTGAAGCAGACTCATTTGATTGTGAAAAAAGTTTAAGCCGATCCCGAAGATAACTGGGAGAATTAGAGGAGAGCACAGAGTGTACCAGTAAACATAGGTGAAATATCCATCTCTGTCTCATGGTCATCCATGAATGGTGATATATGCTCGTATTTCCGAACATTGAAACAGAACCTCAAACACGCATTCTGAATAGATTGAACTCTAGCAAAATTTCTTTGAGATAGTGCAGGGCTATAAACAATATCACTGTAATTAAATAACGACAGTATGAGAGTATTGCATAACATTAGCTTGGTTGACTGTGTTAATTGGTTGCGATATTGATATAGGGATCTTAATCTCAAATATGCTGCTCTACATTTGATTAACACATGATGATCAAAATTCCATCCACTGTCCATCCATAAACCAAGATTTTTAGCAAGATCAACATGACCAATTGAATGACCATCAATTAACAGCTGAAAATTATCCGTATTTGCATTTCTTAGGCGATTTGTAGGGTCTAAAAAGAGATACACAAATTTATTAGGATTTAAAATTAATCCATTCTCCATAGACCATTTATGAATATTACCAAGATCCACATTTAAGCAATCAACAGCCAATGAAAGATTAGATGGGTGAAAGGAATAAATTAATTGAGTATCGTCTGCATACATCTGAATCACGGAGTTGAAGGATAGATGCATTAAATCTGCAACATAGATGTTAAACAGAAGGGGACCTAGAATGGAGCCTTGAGGTACCCCTCGAAATGAGAAGCGTAGAGATGACGTTTTTGTAGCATCCAGGGTGCGTACGACCGTTGACTGAGAGCGAGCTGATAGGTAAGAACTGAACCATTCAATTGCAGGTTCTGAGAAATTAAGGAAGCGCAGTTTAGATAATAGACGGTCATGACTTAACGTATCAAATGCCCTGGAGAAGTCCGATAGACAAACAACAGATACCAAATCTCGATCGAACGCTGTCAAGCATATATCAGACAGTAGAGTTAGTGAGGATGTAGTGCTGTAACCGCGTCTGAATCCAGACTGATTGTGAGGTAAAAGAGAATGTGTTTTCAGAAATCTCTGAATTTGTATCTCAACACACTTCTCAAGAATCTTTGACAGAAAAGGAACTAATGTTATTGGCCGAAAATCAGAGTAACTAGATGGGTTATTAACTTTAGGTATTGGAATCACGAGACCGTGTTTCCACGCAGACGGAAACTCAGACTTTTCTAATGAATAGTTGACTATATGGGTAAGATGAACGAAGCAAAATGGCAGGCACAGTAAAACCATGTTTCCAGAAATGCCATCCGAAGCAGCACTTGTCAGTTTAAGTGAGCGTACAACATTAAATAGATCTTCTTCAGAGATTGGCTTGAATGTAAAAGGGGGAAATGAATTCACAACGTGGTCGCTTGGAGAAGACAAGACGTGAGTTGAACAACGAGGATCAGGGATGGAATCAACAAAGTGGTTATTTATGGAATCAGGATCCGAAAGCAAAGGAGTTGCAGGAACCAAATTGTCACATCGATGAACGTTAGCTAGCTTAAGTTTCTTCCAATTTTCTTGATTTTTCATATTTTTTTCAATCTCACAAAATAATATTAAATTGATGTAAACATTTCAAATAACACGTTTTTTTTGTTGTAGAGAAGGATTGTGAAACGGGGACCAAGAAATTTCCAAAATTTTATTAATAATAATTAGGTTAATTTGGTTTTAGGGAAATTTTTAACATATCCGGGGGTACCGTTTAATAACGTTTGCCCGGTTGATATCACTGGTGATTGTTGGTCAAGACCCACTTAGGGTGATATCGGGTTTTCACTATACACGAAGTATTCCAAATGCATGACTAAATGGCACACTAGTGGTCACAACTTTCCACCGTTCCTAGAACGGCGAGTGCAAATTCTGCTTTATAGCTTTAATGCCAGACCTCAGGAATACTGACGTGTGGCTAGCCACAAGAATGCTAACCCAGCAACTAAACTGGGTTGGCATTGTGAAGGGTAGGTGATTTCGGTACAGGACATTACTCATACGTACGTCTGACAGTGGGTAATTTTGTTAATTTTTGCTTTCCTGAAAGAATCTAAGCCAACGTTCAATGTATGAGAGCCAAGAGATAAAAAGACAAACAAATACTTTGAACTCTAGTATTTATAATCAAAACGCAAGAATAACGAAGAAGGTTATTAATAATAATTCTTCGTTAATACCCAAATCGATATCATTAATAAGGGATTTAGTGCAGCTACTCTAATACTCTCTGACAATGAACAGAAAACATAAACAGGATGAATCATACCGACTTACAAATCTCAAAACCACTACATTCATTTCGTACAATAATATATTTACCACACATTTTTTAATTCCAGTTTTCGTATTTAAATTTTAATTTAGGTGATGTACATATTCCAAACGATTTTACTGTGTTTGAACAGATGCTCTCTTTCATAGAATACTAATGTATCATTTCATAATATTTCATAATATTTCAAAATAATTCAGAAGAATTATCATTTACAATTGATTTCATCACAATAAAAAGTTAACGCTTGAAATGAAAATAAATGGGACCATAAAATAGCAACGAAGAAAAAAACGAAAGGATAATGGAAGCAAATGAAGAGGCACAGGAGGCATTAAAGAACTGTCATTAAATAATACGGAAAAATATATTGGGCTAAAAGACGAAGAAGACTGTGTTACTATTTCTATAAATTTTGTACACACAACAACGGGAATTTTCCATAGAAATGGATTTAGCGAAATAAATAACCTCTGACTGCGCGCAAAGTTTCAGACTTGGAGAATAACACCACAAGTCGTTAGGGTTATGCGCTCCAAAAGTAGAGTAATCCAACGTGCTGATCCCAGTTGCCAAGACCCATGCACGCCGGTCCTTCACCCCGCCTTCGCTTGTAGACGCTTACATCACTTCAGATATATTCCTCCGCTCGCAAGTTCTTCTACAAGTACTTGGAGAAGTTTCGAGATGTCGGGGCTTGCGGTTCCAGAGCTCTTTCCGTGACATGGGAAGCAGACGAGAAGCAAACCCGTCGCGTGTGAGACGTGATAGTCGACCCCTCTGCCATCTCCCCGGACGGAGGAAAAGAGAAAAAGAGGTTAGAACTGCGAGGGCAAAGAGACTTTTGTTTGTGCATGCATAACTAAAGCTGCAGAATGGAAAATAGGACTAATACAGAAGGGGATTTCTCTCAACGACCCGATGACAGCCTGGAGGCAGCCATGGCCCACGCTGACTGTGAAAAGCTTTCGTCCACCTGTATGTTTTGTAGCTATGTTTAAGTTACGTGTTTGGAGCTTCCTTTGTGGTAAGAGAAAGGGGCATTGTTAAATGGCCATTGTGCATATCGTCATTCTCAGGGAGAACATGAGGAAAAATTATATACTCGAAGGGTTATTTCTCAACGTTCTGTTACAATGCCATGTAGTACAAAGGGGTCCTCACTGAACTGAAAATTCCACTCCTTGTTCAACTGTATCTTGATTTTAATGAGAAACATTCAAACCTCAGGGCATTTAATGCTAAAACGTTTGTTTCTGTAAAATTAAATAATTAATACTTCTTAATAATATTGTTTTAGCAACTGTAACAGTGTTTTGTTTCTACAATAACTGAATATACGAAAACGATGAATAATGTAATGAAAAGGAATTTCCGTACATAAAAGCAAACGTATTCGCATTTAAATGCCTAAAATATCTGCATTAAGGGTATCTAGATTCATGTTCACCACTCCACAAAATTTCTGAGGTGCTCGGAGCACTTGCTACATCAAACAGAATCATACATTCTTGGTGTACATCTCATAAACCAAAACTAAATGCATATTAGTCAAGACAGATTTTCATATTAAAGTATTATTTTGTAAGAAATGAATGCAATTAATAAGCTGAATATTAATTGTCAAATATACAAATATGTCCCATCGAAAGTTGTGAGATAAAAATTATTTTATAAATACTGATACAAGTATTTCAAAAGCATATTTAAAGTAGATGTCACATATTTTTGTTTTTAGAAAAAAATTTCATTGTTAAAATGTTTGAAAATACTCTTTCATATTTATACGACCCACCAGACTACGAAGTTTCCTCACAGAAAGGATACTAATATTATGGTTATTCAAACAATAATTTGATTCCGTAAGATTTTGAGTTACGAGGTATTTGATTATTATACATCTGCACAGTAGAACTACAAGAGAATAATAATTATTTTTATACTAAGAAGATAAATTACTGTTTTTTTTGCATGCTCAAAAGCAGGAACGTACCGAGACCGATTTGCCTAGACAAAAAAATCGCTATTGTACAATCATTTCGCTCACGAAATATACTGAACAGTTTTTCTACGATCGTATAAAAATGCGTCTCATATTGAATCTTTATTTTTGTGTCTATTTTTCGTGGTAATGGAAACAAAGCACAACGTTCGTTCTCCACCTTGCAAAAAAAGGGGCAAAGAATTTTTACATGACATGTTCCCGTAAAATAGAAAAACCCTCGATATCACATTTTTCAGATGTCTTCAGAAAAGAGCAAATTGTTGCAGGTACGACATGTGCGTCATTTTTATACATAGAATAATCTATTAAGTCCATCACGTAGAGTAGACAAGGCATGCTTAAATAACGGTTAAGTAGACGTCGGATAAAAGGACCTTGCCAGAATGGAAGGTCTTCTGATCCAAGGGGAACAAAGGTGACCCTTGCTGAGCTGGACTGTCGGTCCACGTATCAAGAAAAAATCGTGCGATTTGTACCTCTACCTATCTCCCTCCTCCGACCAAATGACGTCCAGAGGCTCCGATTGAATTCCCCATGGCGACAGCAACCGCCCCGCCCCGCCCCGGAGCGGAGCGGAGCCTTTCAATTCCAGCCGACCTGCAGCTGGCCGGGCGGGGTGGGAGTCAGACCCGCCTGCGTATTTCTCCCCGGCCGCCCCTTCCCCCCGGCCAACCCCGTCCACCCCTCCTCCCCCGCGGCCATAACTCTCGCCGCTATTATAGTGCGCGCGGAGACGAAGTATATACATTATAAGTATGAACTTGCACGTGACGCGGGTGATTTAAGCCAGGTTTCCAGTCGTTCGAATGGAATGCACTAAGTAGAATGACCCCTCGTGTGGAGAGTTACTCTCCGCGGTGCAAACTCCACTTGTGGGGGCGGGGGGCGGAGGAAGCTGGGTCAAGAAGAGGTCAACGGGGAGAAGGCGACCGGACCAGAGAATAACGAGGACTGTAGCGGTATAAGGGGAATGCGATGGAGGACAAGAGGGTGAGGTCGCATTCGCGGACACAAAGGAGTGAGAAGGGTGAGGAGGAGTGTGGATGGGCAAGAATGAGGAAAACGCAGAGTGTACGTCGTATGATGGAGATGAAGAGGGAAATGTCATGCCGGGACAATAACTGTGCAACAAACAAACCTGAGGAATTTTCCTAACGATGTTTTCTTTTCTTCTCCGCCTGTCACTATCGTCACGTGTCTAACATTAATTCACTCCCATTATCTTTGCCTCTTTTTCAGTTATACTCTAAAGATGCGATGCTAAGAAGTGCAGAAATGAGCGAACAACCAGAATTCGTTCTGGAAAACTCAAATCAACAAAGAGGCAAAACAAGAAACTGAATAGGTTTGGGTGTCGTTCTTCACAAAATCAGTACATGGAAAAATATTATGGTTCTGTCACTGATTTTGAATTTTGTCCAGTTCCAGAGATTTTACACGGTGATTTACATATCTCTTTAGCGTTACTAGGAGACAGCAACACTTGCTGTAAGTCTCTTTATTTCAAAATGAAGTTAAATGACGTATTTCTTTGAAGAGATACATCAGTGTATCGAAAATAATTTTTGTGACTTAATTCAAAATGCTGTCTTATTTATTAAAATTTAACACGTGGCTTGAAACAAACGCGCGAAATCAGTAAAATGTACGTTTTCTAACACTAAGAACGAAAAAAGACCCTTGCACCGACAGTGACGAAGGGGGAGTGGTTGATTCAAGTGAAGTGGCGAGAAAAGCTAGGGGATGGTGGGGGCGGAGAGGAAGACTGGGGCAAAGGGGAAAGCGGAAAATGTGGGGGAGGAAGGGTCAATGAAGAGGAAAGCACGGTGGGGAAAGAAGTGGCCGTGAGAAGGAAGGGGCGATGGGGAAGGAAGGGATAGTGGGAAGGAAGGACTGTGAGAAGGAAGGGGCGTTGGGGAAGGAAAGGGCGTTGGGGAAGGAAGGGGCATTGGGGAAGGAAGGGGCGTTGGGAAAGGAAGGGATAGTGGGAAGGAAGGACAGTGAGAGGGAAGGGGCGTTGGGGAAGGAAGGGATAGTGGGAAGGAAGGGCAGTGAGAAGAAAAGGGCGTTGGGGAAGGAAGGGATAGTGGGAAGGAAGGGATAGTGGGAAGGAAGGACAGTGAGAGGGAAGGGGCGTTGGGGAAGGAAGGGATAGTGGGAAGGAAGGGCAGTAAGAAGAAAAGGGCGTTGGGGAAGGAAGGGATAGTGGGAAGGAAGGACAGTGAGAGGGAAGGGGCGTTGGGGAAGGAAGTGGCGTTGGGGAAGGAAGGGATAGTGGGAAGGAAGGGCAGTGAGAATAAAGGGGCGATGGGGAAGGAAGGGAGAGTGAAGAGGAAAGGTCGGTGGGAAAAGGAAGGGACGGTGGGAATGGTGGGGCCAGTGGGGAACGCGGAGGCTGGGAAACTGGGTGAGCGGGGAAGGCACGTGCAGGAGGCGACGCGGAGCAGCGCAGGTGCAGCTCAAGGGGCGTTGGTCGAGTGCGGGCGTGGAGAACAGACGGCGCGTTGCGCCAGGACGAGAGGCGAGAGGCGAGTGGCGCTGAAGCGGACGAACCGCCGCGACGCCGCCGCCGATGCGAGGGCCACTCCGATCGGCAGAGCGTGCGCTCTCCAGCAGCCGCGATCGCCTTCGCCTCGCCTCGCACCCTTCGGAACGCCCGCACAGGCCCTAGGCCAAGGCTTTGCGACTGGCGGCTGGCCCGCGGCTGCTTTGAACAACTTTAGTATTCCAACCAAATGGACAATGTTACATTTATTTATCTATTTTTATTTATTTGATCAAAAAACAGTAAAAACTGTATATGACGTAAGGGGGAAAGATTATATGCGCACATTTTCTTGAGGCCAAAATTTAAAAAAAAACACGCGAAATTAGCAACAGTTGAAAAACTAGAAAAAGAATTTGGAAAAAATATTATTTTAGAAAAACAGAAATTAGAAAAATGTTTGTTCCAGAGTTATAGAAAATCAATTTCAACGGTAAATGAATTGCTGATTTAATTTTTCTGCGTTGCTAACAAAATAGTAACGAACATTAGTTTTACTCCTACCACTACAAGCAAAAGGAGTGCTCAAGAAATCGTGCGCACAGTGAAGCTAGATTTACGTCCAGAAGCAAAACAAGGGGGCAACTCAGCATTTGCTCAAGAGATCAGGGAAACTCGACAAAAACCTGATCGAGATGGAGTTCATTTCATACACAGATATAATTTGCATACACAGTATTACAATTCACCAGAGGCACAATTCATATTATTTTTATTTAATGATAAATTAATTTCCCTGTTGTATGTACATTAATCGTTACGTATGTTGAATAAAAGTTGTATCTAATATATATTTATCTCAGTATAATCTCAGTAGTTAGGGTAAACACAGTCTTAAATGACGGTGCGGCCTGCGGCTTATCTAGAATTTAATATGTGGTCCTTAAGGCCATCTACGTTGGAATGCTCTGTCCTAGGCGGACTGCGGTCCACTATTCCACGCCATGGCCTTCTCCGTGCCACCATTGCAGGTTTCAGCTAGCTCTCATCTAGGTTCGCTCTTTTCTCTGGACTCTCCCTTTCTTTCAGATCCTGTCACCCTTCCCGTCCACCGTTCCCTCCCCCCACGTCCGTAAGTTCTCGCCCCCCGCTCTCTCTTACGACCACTCTCTTCTTGCCAATTCCCGTACAATCGCGCTCTCTTCTCTCCGCCCTGCCCCTTCCAGCACTTCGTGCCGAGCGTTCCCTTTCCTGCTGGACCTTGCGTTAGCCGCCGCGCTCCCCTCGCCGCCGCCTTCGCTTCGCGGATCGTGTTCCCGTGGAGCGGCGAGCGGTGGCGGGGCGGGGCGGGGAGGGCGGGGAAGGGCGGGGAAGGGCGGGGCGCCGCTTGACCGCCGGCCTGGACTCTCGGCCGCGCCGCCGCCTCCGCGACGCCCGCGTCCGCGTCGCCCGCCCCCCGCGCCGCGCCTCCGCGGAATGCGCGCACTCGACACCAGCGCCTCGCAACTCTCCATCAAAACCGGAGACGAAGCTTGAGGGCGCTACTATTATTTATTTATTATTATTTATTTGGTCAAAAAAGCAGTAAAAACTGTAGATGTTGTGTGAGGAAAGAGATTATGTGCGCACATTTTCTTGAGGCACAGAATTAAATAAATGCAACATTTGAAAAAAATAGAAACAAGAATTTAGAAATTAATTATTATTTTAGAAAATAAAAATTTGAAAAATCTTTGTTCCCGTTATAGAAAATCACTTTCAACGGTAAATGAACTGCTGATTTGATTTATCTGCATTGCTAACAAAATAGAAATGAACATCAGTTCTACTCCTACCACTACAAACAAAAGTGGTGCTCAACAAAACGTGCGTGTAGTGAAGCTACATGTACGTCCAGAATCAAAACAAAGGGAGGAGCAGCTAGTGTCGCCGGCTACAGCTGCAGGTCAGGCTCGTCAACTTCCGCACAAAAAATTTGCTGATTTCTGAGAAATACGAAAAGTGACTCTAAAGGTTCAATTATTCATAATATATAGATATAAGAAACCACTCAAGAAAGCGCGAACATCAACGCTCTTTTTTTGACGCGCCTGCTTGCGTCTCGCGGACCTACGCAGTAGCCACGCACGTTTAAAGTATCGTTGGCAAGAGTTCGTATTTTAGTTCCTGTAAGAATGTGGTACAGGAGAGGCGCGCTACTGTCTCTGCCACGGTCTATGAGAGTTCAAAGGCCCTGATCACCACCATATGCCACGCGACGCCGCCACCGCGCGTGCGCGCGGCCGGGGCTGCGACGACCGCCACACATGCGGGAGAGGTGGCTCAGGGCATCAGCTGATGTCACAGTAGAGCATCTGACCGGGAAGTCCTAGATGCGAGTCAGCTAGGTCGAATTCAGTTGCTGTCTGGAAGAGAATCCTAGCGGTTGGCTGCTCCGATCGGTACGTTTTCCGTAGTTTTTCCGATCAACACCAGGCCAATGTCGTAGCAGTACGCTAACAAACGAACCCACGGACCGCGTAAGATCTTTAATTCCTTTTCGTTGTCCTATCCTCTCTCCTCACTTCAAGTTTCATGCACTACACTACCACACATTCCGGGAGACCGGTGGGGGACATAGAGCTTGTCCCGGCTAGGGCGCTGCCCTGCTGGGGTGAGATACCTGGTTGAGGAAAACCTCACTAGTCGACGGGAGATCGTCGTCGGATCTCGCCATCCGGCGGGGGAAGATCACCGCCACTCCCCGATGAAAAACGTACACTATACTTACGGGACTAATGACCTCAGTAGTTGACGCGCCCGGAATCACTGACACTTAATCATTCCGCGAGTGCGGGGCGGCCGGGACGGCGACGACAGCCAAGAGCGGGGTCCATGTCCAGAAGAAGGTGCTGGCAAGGCGGCGAGGGAGGACACGATGCAAAGGTCAACAGTGTATTAAGGCGCTCCCAATCATTCAGTTATTTACCCAAGCATTCTATCCAGATTCAAAATTAAATGTGCATGAACACATTGAAACAAAGATAATCCAAAGGCAAAACTTTATAAATCACAATCGCTACCAGACAATTCATTACAATACAATGCTACCATTACGAGGTACAAATCGATAATAAGACCCACTATTACTTTACGACGGTTCTTTATGGATCAGTGCCACCAATACAGATACTCGCAAAGGCCAAATAATTTGAAACAAATTACTGAGATTCATAACTACGAAGTGCGGTCGAAAAGTTTATAGCCCAAGATAGTTGCCGCAATATCTCGTACAACCGACTTTAACAGCCATGTATTAGGGTCCTTCGTGGATGTGCAAGTCAAATAGTCAAATAGTGAGCCCAGCTTCATGCGTCAAATTTCGTAAGTACCGCTAAAGTGCGTTGAATATCATTGTGCAAGTAAATTTGCGAGTCTTGAGAGAACCAAGAACCGTGCCGTTATTGATTATCTTCATATGAAGGGGAATGTCGCCTAAGGAAAGTACAGAGGACGCAGAATACACTTGGGGACAGTGCTCCGTCTTATGCGACAGTGAAAATCTGAGTGACCAACTTCAAACAAGGAAGAACAAGTGTGGAAAGTGAGCCAGGGAGAGGCAGGCCCATCTCCGTTGCCACAGATGCTGCAACTCATGACTGCAATTCCTGATCTGATAACGCAGCATCGCCGAACAACATTGCAGCACATGGAGGTTACAATTAGAATCTTCCATGACTGGGCACATGGCATTATTGTGAATATTTTGGAGATGCGAAAAGGTCCTTCTCGATGGGTCTCGAATGATCTGAATGCAGATCAGAAAGAGGAGTGCGAAGATCAAATGTTGTATGTAGGTAACGAGGGGAAACTATTTCTTTGCAGTACGTACCACACGATTACTCTTTTGCGTATTTTTCGAAACTTTCTAAATTCTAGTTAAGGTTCATGTTCCTTATAATTTGTCATCTCTTTATATCGGAGGTTTTTCAGAATGAAAAAAAGGTAAAACTAGTGTACTGCGTGGTAAAAAATTCCTCAAGAAAACCTTTTAAATAGAAATTACTGCATACAGTTTTTTCAGACTTTCGGAATAGATGTAAAAAGACGCCATGAAACAATCAACATGTCTCTCATTTGTACGACGTCTTGGAGAAAAAGCTTCTAGTTTCTTCGACTAACACGCTGTCCTTGGGGTTCTCATTAACGGCTATAAAAGTTTAATGATACTGCAGGATATACATCATTACTGTTTATGTACACGATCGCATCTCTTCTCGTACAGTAGAATTGGGATGGTTTCGAAATCCTAGAAACTCTAGACTCTCCTTCTTTCGTCAGGTATACACGAGAAGTTTAAACATTTTGAACTTGTACTGAAATATATTCTTTGGATACTATTAATAGTTAAATAATGTTATGTTATGTTATATTAATAGTTATAAAAGTTATGTAATATAATTAATTTAGGTTATCCTGTCCTGTGTACGATTATGAAACATTCATCCCATTATTCATCTACTGATGTGTGAATTGTAATATGAACACTAATTAAAAAACACTTGTAAGAAAATTTCGTTCATTTTCATCCAGAATACATTCACTGAATTGTACTTCGTTGTTATATTTTGCCTGTGAAAATATCACTGCTACCTTGGATCACATCGGGATTGGTAGGAAATTCTACTCGCGGTCACCGCGTTTCGTTACGAGAGTTGTTACACCTGCAATTATCACGTAGCGACCGTTCGTTCTTCAGGAGCGTGTTTCTGACCTATGGCCGCCCACAGCTTTCCGGTTAAGCCAGTCGCCACCTCCGGTTTCCTTCTCGAATGTTGATTGGCATTTTGACGGCTCCGGGAGCGTCAAGGATATGGTCATTTAGTTCCGTAATTGTGGTTCAGGCTTTTTTTCGCGGTAGTGGCAGTGTTCGTATACACCTGATACATGAGATCCGCTGCCGGTTTATTCGCCGACTTCCGCTATTACCACCAATGTATCTTCACCAGCGCGGCAGCGGATGAAAGTAAGGTCTTCAAACATGTGTTAGAGTAGTGTATTGTAAGTGTAGAGATATAATGTGTGTGTAAGGGGAGACGGGAAGACAAGGATGAAGGAGAAAAGATCGCACTAGCATCTTAGGGTATTAGTCCGAAATTCACCTGTTATTGATCGGGGAAACCACGAAAAACTACGGAACAGAGCAGCCAACCGCTGGAAGTCTTCCAGACGGCGCGGAATTCGACTTCGCTAAGTAGCAAAAATACACCAACGACGCGACTCCAACCCTAGAACTTCCCAATCAGAGACCCTGCAGTATCAAGGGGAATGCAGCCTCAGAGCCATCCCAGCCAGGGACTCTGCAGAGTCAAGGGGAATGTTGCGTCAGAGCGATCCCAGCCAGAGACCGTGCAGAGGCAACGGGAATGCTGCCTCTGAGCCATCCCAACCTGGGACCCTGCAGAGTCAGAGGGAATGCAGCCTCAGGAGCCATGCCAGCCAGAGACCCTGCAGAGTAAGGGGAATGGTGCCTCTGGGTCATCCCAGCCAGAGGGACGGTCAGGAAGTTCCACAGACGGCCTCACAGCGTCCCTCGCGACAGTTGTTTAACCCGCGGACACTTCTGCCGGGCGGAAATCGCGACGTGGCAGACGCCGACCGGCAGTTTATTCCCCAACGCATTGGAAAGCGCGACGTCGCCGTCAAGGGCCTGCAGCCCCCGCCGCCCCACCGCAGTCAGTCACCCTTATCCCCAACTTCTGCGAATGCCACGCTCGCCTGGCCACGCAGGCCGGAACGCAGAGGACTGTGGAGGGGACAGCAAGACTTCCAGACACAGCTGGCAGCGGAACGGACGAACGTAGGCTGAGGAACACATGTAGAAGTTTTAGAAAGAGCGGAATCAGAAGCGTTTGAAGAAGAGAGTTTGGGGGTGTCAGTGAAGGTGTTGGGAATCACAAGTTTAGATTTCATAGAAGGTGAGAGTGCATTGAGAAAAGATATTGGGCAGTAGGAAGAGCCTGTGCAGATGTATCTGGTCTCATGCGAGACCAAATCGCGGATACTGTTGGAATAGACACGGCGAAGTCCGAGGAAGAGATCAAGATCAGAACCAATGGTGGCAGCGGACGGGAAAAATGTAGAAATGTGCATGCAAAAGATTTAGAAAGGGACGATTTCACAATGTTAGAGGGAGATGTACGAGGTAAGAGAGAACAATAGTGAATATAGAGAAGGAAAAGTGATGAGTATACATAACAAAGTGATAGTAGGAACACGAGCGGAAGATTCAGCAAAGACGCAGAAACAGAGTGTTATGCAACAAGAATCAAGCGGGTTACAACGGATGGAAGGG
>JAHLJT010008446.1:3278266-3328715 GCA_031308135.1 Acheta domesticus | reverse complement strand
CACGACACAGATTTTGTGAATGACTGTGAACCCGACCCCGCAAAGGCGATACAATTAGACAGCCCAAGTTGGTTCCACTTCCAGCGAGGACCATCCCACAGAGAGGACAGAGTTGTGCCGTAGACTATAATTTTAGGTCTACCCATGTTTTCTGAGCGTCATCTACGTGTAGTCTTCGTGACTCTTTTTACGAAGACAATGTACTCTGTGTAGACTACTTATTTTTCCTCATCAAATAACCAAAAACGTTTCTAATAAGTAGTAATAGTAGAAACATGTTTTAATGTAATATAAAAAAAATTTCGATTCAGGAAGTCAAACAAAATTTACCATTCCTGGTGAAGAAATGACTACCTCCGTATCAATCTCAAGAAACCAGTAGGATCTTGCTCCAACTTGCACTCCTTTAGATGTGATCCAATTAATTTCCAATAATTGTGATCCAGTAATTATAAATACATTTTGACTTTGGGGGCGGAGCCTGACCGTCTTGGATTCGCCCCTGCCCCACAAACAAGGTGCATTACCGTGTGTCTACATAGATTTACCTTTGTCTAAGCAGTGCCCGTTGTCTACGCGTTGGTTCTTTACGCGTAGACGCACATCACTAAGAGAGGAATACCTCAATCTGCCGCAGCGAGCTCCGGAGCCAAGCCACGCGATCCGAAGGCCAAGATTGCAGGCGCGACCGCCTTTCTGACGATGCTGAGCGCGCGGTTGTGTGTAGACGGAAGCAGACGGGCGCGTTCGGAAGCAGACGGGCGCGGACGTCGTTAACACAGCGGGCGAGATGGGACGAATGGCTGCAGCATGCGTAGAGTAAACATCAAGGTGTTGAAACCTGTCTTTACTCACAGTATCATTTCTGATACTGCCAAGCTCCTTATCGATGATGGTAAATTTTTTTTTATAATTAAAGCTTTTTAAAATATTTAGATTATGACGCCAAATCTATTTATCATTCATTGCAAATAGTGGATTATGTCAGTTGTAATTACATGTATCAACGACTGAATCAAAGCAGCAACTGAATTCGACTTAGTTGACAGCCTAGTGTTGAAAATCCTGCCGCCGCCGTCGGGACTAGATTTATTCATTATTTGTGATTCCGGGCACGTCAACTACTCAGGTCATTATTATCGTAAGTTTGGTGCGTGTTTTTTTCATTGGGAGGGTGGCAGTGATCTTTCCCCGCCGGAGTAGAGATCCGGCATCGTCTTACTGTCGACAAACGGGGTTATCCCCAACCAGCTATCTCCCACCACCAGGACACCGCTCCAGCCGGGACATGCTCTAAGTCCCTGACCGGTGTCACGGCCTGCGTGGTAGTGTAGTGCATGTTAGTGTTGATGTAAGGGGTGAGGAAAAAAACAAGGACGAGGAAGGAAAGATCGCGCGGGGTGCGTGGCCCGTTTGTTTCGGTACTGCTCCTGCATTCGCCTGGTTTTGATAAGAGAAACAAGGGAAAACTACCGATCAGAGCAGCCGGCCGTTAGAATTCTCCTCCAGACAGCGACTGATCGACGTAGCTGGCAAGCCAGTGTCGAAAATCCTGCCGCCGTCGACACTCTAGGACCAGCCAGCCAGAGGCAGTGCGGTGACATCAGTTGGTGGATCGCGTGGGTGCTCCGGTCATCATACGCGACAAGGACAGAGTACAAACGGCAGGGGCGAATGACGCAGTGAGGGCAGCGCCGAGTGGCGAGGACAGCGGCGTTGGCCAGAAGCAGCGCGGTGGGAGAGCGAGGGGCAGGCCAAAGTCAAGCAGAAACAACGGCATCGCGTCGAGAGGCCACCACGTGGGAGCAGTCCGTGGAATGGACCGACCAGACGGTGCAGGCCGCGAGGGAGGCAACGACGGGAGCGAGCGAGAGAAAGAGAGAGAGAGAGAGGAGGACGGTGACGCGGGCGACGGCTGGAGCGAGGGCAAAGTGGCGGTGGAGCGAAGCAGACCGGCAGAAGACGAGGGTGGCGAGGGCGGGGTGACGAGCTATGCGGCGAGGCAACAGCTCAGTAAACGGACGGAGCTTGGAGTTGAGGTAGAGTGGGTGGAAATGGGAATTGGCCAGGGAGAGAGTTGGAGAGGTCAGAGTGACCGGACGCGATGCTTGGAGTTGAGGTAGAGGGGGCGAATGCTGGGCGGAGATCGGGATGAGGAGCTGAGGTTTAGCGGAAGCGGTGATTGGAGTAGAGATAGAATGGGCGGGAGGTGGGCGGGGAGAGGGTTGGGTTGGTCAGGGTGACCGCAAGCGGAGCTTGGACTTGAGGTAGACAGGGCGGATACTGGGCGGGGAGCCGGATGAGGAGATCAGGGTTAGAGGAAGCGGTGATTGGAGTTGAGATAGAATGAGCGGGAAGCGGTCGAGGTGAGGGTTGGGGTGGTCAGGGGTGACCGGACGCGGTGCTTGGAGTTGAGGTAGACAGGGCGGATGCTGGACGGAGAGCCGGATGAGGAGGTGAGGGTTAGCGGAAGCGGTGATTGGAGTTGAGATAGAATGGGCGGGGAGAGGGTTGGGGTGGTCAGGGTGACCGGAAGCGGTGCTTGGAGTTGAGGTAGTGTGGGCGGAAGCTGCGAGCAGGGCGAGGAGCGGGGTGAGGTCAGGGTGACCGTAAGCGTTGCGCGGAGGTGAGGGAAGCGTGGGCGGGAGCTGCACGGAGCGTTGATGGGAAGGTCAGGGTGGGGCGGGAGCGAGGCGTGGCGGTGGGCGGGAGGCGGGGCGGCGTCGGTGAGGACGCAGCGACCTTTGCGTCCGCCCGTCAGCAGCGCCGCTCTCGTGGCCAACGAACAGCAGCGACTCGGAAGAGAGCCTCCGCGCTCGGTCAGCGCCGCTCACATCTTGCCCGCCCGCGACTCCGAACCCTCACAGCTAGGGAACCTAGTGCAACAACGGGAAATCTTTGGTATTTTCTTACCAGGACTATAAATTCAATTTATAGCGCTTCGTTTACTGATGCAAATAAAGCAAGCACTCAGGAGAAAACATTTAAATGTTACCGGGAGAGATGGCTCAGTGCATCAACGTGATGCACTGAGCAGTCCCTCTGGGAGGTCCTAGCTTCCTCTCCCGATAGCGCGGCGGCAGGATTTTCGACACTAGTTTGTCAGCTAGGTCGAATTCAGTCGCTGTCTGGAGGAGAATTCTAGCGGCCGGCTGCTCTGATCGGTAGTTTTCCCTGGTTTCTCCGATCAACACCAGGCGAATGCCGGAGCAGTACCCTAACAAACGGGCCACGAATCGCGCGCGATCTTTCCTTCCTGTTCCTTGTCCTATCCTCACCCACACACACATACGTTTAAAATGCACTACACCACCATACATGTTCGGCCCTAAGCCGCCATCCTGATTGAGATTTTTCTGGGTTTACTCAATCGCTTAAGGCGTACGCCGGGATGGTCCCTTGTATTGCACTCCCAGTCATAAATGTACAGTTGTCCCCTCTTTTAGTCTCTCTCCTTTCTTCTTTCTCTTTCGACGTTTCTTCTTCATTTCCATCTGCATTTCCACTCTCTTTCACTTCTCTCTTTGTTCTTAAAATGTTCGGGCCTTTAGCCGCCATCCTGATTGAGGTTTTCTGGGTTTACTCAATCGCTTAAGGCGTATGCCGGGGTGGTCCCTAGTTTTGCTCTCCCAGATGTAAATGTACAGCTTGGCCTCCCTCTCTTAAAATATTATTTCTCTGTATTAATGTAGATTGAGTGGTTAGGCGGAAAGAGCAGGCCCTATGGCCTGAGCCTCGCCATTAATAAAGGCATTTTTATTATTATTATATTATTATTATTACATGTCGGGAGACCTGTCGGGAGCTTAGAGTTTGTCCCGGCAAGGGCGGTGCCCCGCTGGTGGGAGATAACTGGTTGGGGGAAAACCCCGCTAGTCGACGGTAGGTCGGCGCCGGATCTCGCTATCCAGCGAGGAAAAGATCACCTCCACCTCCCGATAAAAAATCACGCACTACACTTACGGGATTAATGATCTCTGCCCTTGACGCGCCCGGAATCGCGAAAAATCAATCAATCGAATGTTGCCTAACTCGCTTCCTAGGCACTTCGTAATTCAACTATGTATAGTAAGAGAAGCTCAACAAAACGTGTGCTGATTATACTTCCACCCTATACTTCACATTGAGTGTTTTTGAAGAAAAATAAATAAAACAAATTACACTTTCATCAGCGAAGTTATCTCAACGGTTTCAATGCAGTGTTCCGTTTCATACAAACAGTTATACACTCACTTCAAAATGAACGCCTGATGTTGCGGAGGCAGACTTTTTGGGTTTCTCTGTAAAACCTCAAATAGAACGAGCTACGCATTCAGAATTCTTTCAAATTCAGTCAACATTGAAACTGCTTGTTGTGTATATCTGGGAATTGTTCAGTCCCACTTAATACATGGCATAATGTTCTTGGGTCAGAAAATAATGTGTACGAATCAAATCCCGTTCACGCATTACTGCATCCCGTTCACGCATTACGCAAGCCTGTTTTTATTAAGCTAGTAATTATACCATTACCTTACCTTTCAATTTGCAAATAAATGGTTTTTGCAAAAAAATAACTTGCGTCAAGGGTGGGACCATATTTTTCTACCAACACAAGTATGTATAACTATAACATTGTGTAGCCCTCACTACAGTAATTCAACGACAGCCAATTCAATTTTGGCGGTAGATCTAGAGACTTATTTGGAGTGAGTGACAGACAAGGTATATGCACCAAAGTCTAATATTTATACGCCGTAACACATCGTGTCATTTATGACTGTAGAGGCGCTTTAAAGGGGAACGCTTCCGTTGTGTAAGAACGCATGGGAATAAATTGCTTCTCAGCAAGCGATTATTGAAGGTGAAACGTCGCGCATCAATGGTCACGAATTGTAAAACAGTGGATGTTCCGGTATCAAAATATCAATTATCTAAAAAAAACATATGGAAAAACCAGTACAAAATTCAAATGGTCTACTCTCCGTTGAAGTCTCGTAAATTGTCAGCAGCGAATTAGACATCACAGATTCAATCGTATATCATGCCAAGGAAGATGCTACTGATTAGAACGGAATTCCAAAATACGTGCTTGGCAATACCGAATAACTTAACGATGAATTGATACCTGTCGCATCTACGACCAGCACAATAATAAATAGCACCGCGCCATCTAGATGAGCATCTGTAATTGAGTCATCCGGTGACATGTCGCATCTCTTAAGAATTCAGACACGAACAATTCATCATCCGAAAACTCACGAAACGCCATGCCCCCAACATTCCCGCTCGAAACGAAAACTGTACGTTCAGAAACGCCATCTCACCAGCCCATCGTCCGGACAAAGGATTACATACCGCGTCCCGCTTCACAGGTGCAATAAAACAAGCAGTAAATCACGAAAGGAATCAGATTCTTTTTCAGAGATGCTTATCTTTAAAAGACGCCGTCATTATTCCCATCTGAGCAATGAATTTGTGCAAATAGGACGGTATTTCAATATAGCAGCGCGTCCGCCTGCATGGCGACACGCCCTCCCACGCACTGCATCCGGGTGCGTCGACGCCTTCGAGGAACTTTCCTCCTCGTTCCTTCGGGAGGCCTTTGCCAACGGCGCGGACGCGACCTCGGATTCAAATTCATTCGCCAAGGTTGCGCGACCCCGCAGTCTCTTACGTGAAGGAAAATTGCTAGTCTTCGTTGTTTTAATCCCTCTGGGTCATGAGCTTGCAACTACCGCGGGATTTCTTCTTGCGAGAGTCTTCGGTTTGCAGCCGGCTCGGCTTTATGACGTGGTTGATCGTGAAACAGGGTTAGGAGCAGTTGATGTGGCTACTTAAACCTTCAATCGGTGTCGGGAAACGTTCTGGCATCGGACAATGGATCGGCACAATCTTTTTTCGAAGGGTCGCGGGTTCGAATCCCGTCTCGGACATTGATAGTGCCTTATGTGTTGTGGCAGTGTGGGGCTCTATCAACCACCACGTATTACCTTCCAACCCACTTTCTTCCATTATCGTAGAAGTTATCCCTCTCCCACTACCGAAGAAAGTCTAAGAACCTTGGCACGTATGTATAGTAACATAAAACGTATGTGTAAAAAGTTGCTGAATATCAATATAATACCACTTTAAGTTAGCATACTTTTATGGAATATATTCCAATTCGATTTTCATTTCAGACCATTAACGTATTAGCAGCTTAACGAGTTCCCTCAACTCCATCAAGCACCCATTTGTCAATGTGTTTCACTTTTTCCCGAGGTTCATACGGACGTCATTTGAAATGGTCTCTTCCTACCCTTTAAGGTTAAAATAGCTTTGCTTGTTCCTGGCATTACATTAGAGCGGCCCTTTTACGACGTTAATAAAATTTAATGTGAACAGTTAAAAATGCAGATTGCGATCGATTCCAACTTCCAAAAATACTTTTGCATTTGCATGAAGAAAAGAGGTAGGATTTCATAAAAATGGCAAATCAATTCTATTAAGTAGTAAGGCGAGATCTATACAAGTTTTAGCTACGGAAAGATTCATATTTTTGTTGTTGCTATGTTTTCTCTATGTGATGTTATGCGAGATTTTGCTATGTTCACTAATGCTAATTTCGGTGAAAAGTTCTAACACAAGTAACACAACTAACAAGTAACACAAAATAACAGATGAACACCCTAACACATGTGCAAGAAAAATGTTTCTGTATTTCGATAAGGCAAAACCAATGAAATTAATAAGTTCAGGTAAATTCTATTCTCCTCAGGAATGAATTAGTATTTGGCAAGGAAAACGCAAATTGCTTGCCGACAGCTGTACAAATTAGGAAGTACAAAAATTATTTCTGGATTCTCTAGAAAACACCCCTTCTTTCCTCTTTTGTAATTTATTTTATGCACACACAATGCCATCATTATTAATTTGTTCATACAAGTAATACCATAATACTAGTAATAAACACTCCAATCGTATTAAAAATAGGGAAGTAGATCGTGTGATTAAACCGTACAAAATTAATTTTGTTCTAAGAACTTATAACCATATAGTCTTACAAATAAATACAGTTCAATATAGTAATAGAGAATGAAAGTCACAGTGATTGACATCGTTCGTCATTAGCATTCAGCTAATCTTCCCACCTCAATTCACTGTTGCTCAGAAGAAAACGCCCATGCAGCTACTGCAAATACTATCGAGAATGCTGAAGAAACCTTTCCCGCCGCGCATGTACGTTGAAAGCGAAGAAGAAGTGAAGTGTTTTTTGACGCACATTCATCTCATGACAGGACGCACAAAACAGGTTCTAGCATTCAGGTTCCACTGGGATTAGTATTACGGGCCGCATGATACGGTTACGAGCCGCCATTAACTTCTAGAAGTGCTTTTCTCCTAAAGTGATCATAAAGACCTGGTTTTGCGTTGCCTTCCGTGGTTGTGTGATGTGAACACGAAGTACAGAATCGAAAGCCTGGAGGTAGAGCGTTTGAGTTCATGGTTACGCTTCTCATCTGACAATAGGGGAGAATTTTGAGAATTACTTTTCAATCAGGATGAAACCGCTACCATGATCATGGTACAGGTGACAAACACATCTCACGACAAGTTTTGTTGGAATGTTTAACAAAAAACTTGTCTGGCTGATTATGGAAATAAAATTCATATGTTAAGATATGTTCATGCGACGAGAAATTATGCTTAATATGAAACGAGAGGGCTCGAAGTGTTCAAATGTAGAGTTATCTGAAAGAATATACGCTAGTTCAGAATCATGACGTATAAAAGGAATGGAGTAACAAGCTCCGAATATTGAAGATTCCAATAAAATTCGAAACAGTTACCAATAAGGATTGAAAATATCAGAGTGTAATTTGTAATTACATCTATCTTGTCAGATGGTTTATTTATAGGCTGTTAGATATTAAACTTTGGATAGAAGCCCATTCTAATGATTGTGCTAGGTACTCTATCTTCTAATGATTGTGCTACGCAAAGCCCTATAGCAATTGACAAAGCTTAATATTGGTAATTGAAACAACAATATCAATAAAATAAGAAATATCAACATTTCACCCAAATATTATCCATTCAAATATGTAGAAATTTGAGCATACTATGTACACTGCGATGCAAAATATTTAAGAGAGTGTTTCTACTCACCAACATTCAGAAACCTATTCATCTGCATATCAGTGATATAATATATTCGACTTATGATGATCCTTTTGCTTACATTCCTCATTAATAATTTTCAGAAGAATTTCGACACTTACCTGTAAAGAAAGAAAAACAATTATTTCACTTAATGACTATACAATAAGAATTTTAAATAGATATTATCGTACCAGTATTTTTATGTTGAAAAAATAACATTTCATAGAGGAATAATAAATTCTCGTTTTCGAATTTCCAAGTTTTCACAGCGCTTTATCTATCTTAAGTATCTACCAGTATAAATTAATTCACATTTAATGAAAAAGAAGACATCAAACATAGATAATATTCTACTACAAGTATTATTCTTCCCTTATGCAAAATATATACAGAAGGGAATTAAAATGTGATGTCCCATCATATTTAGGGTTTGGAATCGTGTTCAAATCAAAACATCTTTACTCTAAATCAATATCTTTGATTTCCAATTTGACTCTGGTTTGCCCCTTCATCGCTTCGTGCTGGGATAACTGATGTCGGGATAACTGATGTCGACTGGGATAACTCCAAGTCGGCGCCGGATCTCACGTTCCCACGTGGGATGCGCTCCCCTCCAGACTCTAACGGACACTAAACACACGGCATTAATGACCAATAGTTTTATGCTCCCGGAGGTCTTAAGTTCCGAGTAAAATAGTTTCTGCTGCATAACTGTTTCTATACAATTAGAGACTATACCAATTATTTAAAAAGGAAATTAATATTCATTTGAACAGTGCTATTTAATGTACAATTTACCATTTCGACTGCATAATTCTAAACAACCTGTAACTATCTCAACTTCTCGGTCAATGACCCCTACTCGATCAGATTTTTCATCCAGTTTCCCTGATCCCTTGAGAAAATGCTGAGATAGCCCTTGTTTTGCTTCTGGACATAAATGTAACTTCATTATCTGTGCTCGTGTTCTAGAGTTCACTGGGAAATTTAGTTATTCGAATTATTATTCTCAGTGTTATCTTGGCACTAGTATATTCTTTCACAAACGACATGATTAAGGATAATAACTCAAATCTATAGCTGATTTGCGTTTGAAAATAGGTTTTATTACATCGGAGGGAATATTTTGTTAACAATTCTTGCCAAAAACGATCATATATATCTGTATTCGTAAGTCAACTTGTATATGGTTTAGGGTAGAGATCTCAGAATTAAGAAAACATGCACTGAATACACGACTCCCCGTAGCACGTCACGCAGTTTTTAACTATTTTTGATAGTAAATAAATAATTAAATTAAAACGAAATGCTCTCTTGTGTCCTCGCAGCTCAATACTCCGTTCTCTTTCTTCAGCACTGCAAATATCGTGATGGGACGAAAATCTGCCACTCCTGTCAAAAGCACGCGCGTCACAACAACACGTGGGTGCATAATAGTATCCGCATCCGTTTATTTACATAACAGCTGATTTCCGACTGGTCTCACTTGTGGAGAATAAACCTTGCCTGTAATCTACAAAACACCAATGATTCCTTACTACTCCAACCGTTTCACAGGATGTATAAAATATGCACATTATTACCTATTCTCTTGACATTTATTCTCTCTTTATATCTATTCTATCACATGACTAATTATTCCAGTATTTACACAGCGTGGAATCGTGTAAAGTTACAGCTTTGTTAGCATTTTATAGAACAGGATGAGACAAAAGGGAGATAAGGTTATTCATGAGAGGTAAGGAAGATAACTTTCTGATTGTAGGAGAAGGACATACAATGTTACTAAGAGGTACTGTTGCATGTGTTGGGAAATGAAAAAAGGAAATACAAGGGATCGCAACTTGCAATTGGTGCAATTATAGCAATCGTTGATTGCCGCGGCCAGAATCTTGTGAAGGCCGAGAGATTTCCCTTCAGTGTATTTATTATTTCAATTCCCCGGAATTGTTAGTAAGTTTGAGTTTGACAAAAAATGAAACAGAAATGCAAGATTGTGCATTAAGTAATAGTAATGTAATGTAGTAAGTAATAGCATTAAGTAATAGTGCATTAAGATGAAAATATGGTTTCCCCAAATCTCTGCCATTAGTTCCTTTGGTCGATTACATTTACACTGAATTGATATCATAAAATGAACACAGTAATTGTACATACAGATAAAATAAATTGAATTAATTATTTAGTACAGATATTCTGGCTCTACAAATTACTACTTCACAAGTAATGAAAATCAAACCTTGCGGTGATCATTTATAGCTCGTAATGAAATCATACACTAATCGAGAAATCGAAGTTATCGCTAAATAAGTACAGATGAATATTAGTATATCTATTTTTTTCGTATTACCGGTATATTTTTAATAAGCTGCATATGTTAATACCAAAAAATATTTCAATGTAGAAAAATATTAAACTTCAATTAGCAACTGTTCATGAAAAATTGTCGAAACATAATTTCTAAGAGATATTGATAGATTTATGACTAAGAGAAAGATTTCAGCAAATTGTTGGGCCACTGATTCAACCTGACGATATCGACTTCAAGAGACTTCTGGGGCTATTTTATGCATATCAAATTTCTGGAGAACGTAACTGAATAGTTGATGACTTTTGTCTTTTATACCTATCTGTGAAGTGAAGTCACGTAGGATTACCAGCATATCTCGTTTTATTCTTGCAGTAAATGCGGCATATATGGCATTTCAAAACGTTGCAACGTTCTTTTGAATTCCAAGATTATAAACGATCTTTGTAGTTCAAAGAAATAAATGATACCTTACAGCGCAATTTATAATGTATTTGGCGTTTATGGCAGGAATAATGGCATCACACATTCTGCCACTCGCATCGAGAGCACCTTGGATGGTCGCGGGAAATCGAACAACGGCTCCCTTCGCACAGACGTCAAACACCCGCGTCATCGCAAGAAAAATCTTCCCAAAAATTAACATTCATCCTCTTATAAATTGATAATGATGTTATAAAAACGTAATTATAAAAACGTAAAACATTTATTGCATGCGTACAAATTTGAAAATTCACTTCTAACGTCGCTCGTTTACGAAACATGTACTCATGCAATAATGCTTAACATTATAAAATAATGGCAAAATATATTTGTCTTTTTCTTCTGAGGCTCTCCGACCTTCAAATCTGCCTGACCTGCTCAACTATCTTTTTCTATTTTTCCCCTTTTCTTCGAATGCTCGATCCAAATTTCAATCCTCATTTTCCTGATGTCTTTGACCACATCTTTCCATCTAGTTTTAGGTCGTGCTGTCCTCCTGATGCTCTTCTGGTGAACAATTATTATTATTATTATTATTATTATTATTATTATTATTATTAAAGCTATAACATCCCTATCCAGGGTAAACGCCTCCCACTCTGGTGGGGTAGCTCACAAATAAGAACTTACCAGGTGAGCTAACACCTGGCGAAGTACAACTGTTTTCCTATTAAATCATTTACCATTATGTTATATACGTAGTCCACAAGTTCTTAACAATGTGATTTTCCTGTAGAACTATTTTCACAGTTAAACAATAGTTTTACACACACTGTTTTTGTTAGACACTGTTTCACACTCCCTTATCTTAAAATCTATTTTTTACCCTTCTTTTTACATGATCATATATACTATTCAATAATGCTACGTGACCAAATATACAATTTAATAATGCTACTTCTAGATACGAGAAACAAAGAAGAATGAACGAAACAGTAATTGAAAAAAAAAATCGAAAATGCAAGTCGTATTGCCATGTGAACCAGCGTCCATTTGAATCGACCCGCAGCGCGTGTCTTGCAGCACAGGCAAATGAAAATCGAACCCCATCTACGACCTCTTGTACCTTTCGCACAGGCCCCACTTTCTCCGGCAGTGAACTCGAGCTACTCGGGAGAAAGTCAGGGGCAGCTCCGCGACAGCGACAGAGCGAAAGGAACGAAAGAAGAAGAACAGGAAACAATTCCGCCTGTTTTTGTGCTCGCTCCCATCGCTTCCGTCTTCACCTGCATTGCAGCGCCATCTCTTTCGAAAAAAATACCTGCAAAAAGGCTGCACACGTTAAACGTTTCGCAGGATTCGCCGAGAGTGTTTTCCAAATGAAGGAAATTGGACAAGTGAGAAAAGGCGATAGTCACGATGTAATTGTCGCGAGCTTGAAGGCGATGTGGTAAAATGGTGATTGCGACGGTGGAAGGTTTGGTTATGGCGCTACTGCGAATAGAACTCCAATTTCTTTTTTTTAATGCCATATTGCAAATTTGAAAGTTACTTCCATTACGATATGCTAAATATAACAATTGTGAAATGGACTTTTTTTGAAATTACGTTTACAGTTTTGTTTTTAGTGTATCTATGCAATAAGTATTAAAATACATGTCGTATATTTACGAGACTAACTAAATAACGGTTTTCGTCTTTTCTGTCTTTAGAAACAAGTGAACCCATCTATTTTCAGACACACAAAACGGAGGTGGAAAACGGATTTGTACATTATATTTCCCAGCGACACCATTTTTCCGAAGCGTCAGTGTATTTAAACCAATGCTAGAAAATATCGATATTAGTCTAGTTTTAATTTTTGAAAACGACTAGCTTTTCAGCAAGGTCGAATTCAGTCACTGTCGGGAGGAGAATTCTAGTGGCTGGCAACACCAGGCGAATGCCGGAGCAGTAGCTTAACAAACGGGCCACGGACCAAATGCGATCTTTCCGTCCTCTTCCTTGTCCCATCCTCACCCTTTACTTACACACACTTATACTAACATGCACTACACTACGTCACATGCCGGGAGACCGATCGGGAGCTTAGAGCTTGTCACGGCTAGGCGGTGCCCCGCTGGTGGGAGATACCTGGTTGTGGGAAAACCCGGCTTGACGATAGGTCGGCGCCGGATCTCGTCATCTAGCAGGAAAAACGATCACCGCCACCTCCCGAGGGAAAAACACGCATTACACTTACGGGACTAATGACCTAAGTAGTTGACGCGCCCGGAATCCCGACCAATCAATCCATCGAATCCCGGGCCTGACCGTTCCCACCTAGGGTCGGCTCCTCCGCAATGTCCGAGAGAGGCGTTGCGCAACGATCTGCCCCGCCCCCCCCCCCGGCCGCGCGTGGCCGGCAGCTTCGCGGATTCGTATTCCACGCGCCCGTGCGCCCGACCGATTTCGCATTCCGCGGCAGCGAGGCCGCTCCATGGGGGGCTTATCGGAAGACGCGCGGGCGCCAAGCCAGAGGACGCTGCGGCCCGCGCACAAATATGGAAACGTAAGGAGGCGGGAGTGGTGCTGCTCTGCGCTTAACGAATAGGTGGCGGGTTGAAAACTCGATTGAGTGAGTGATTGTTCGTGATTCTGGGCACGTCAACTACAGAAGTCATTAGTCCCGTGAGTGTAGTGCGTGATTTTTCATCGGGAGGTGGCGGTGATCTTTCCCCGCTGGATGACGAGAACCGGCGCCGACCTACCGTCGGCTAGCAGGGTTTTCCCCAACCAAGTATTTCCCACCAGCGGGGCAGTGCCCCAGCCGGGACAAGGTCTCAGCCCCCGACCGGTCTCTCGGCACGTGTGGTAGTGTAGCGCATGTTAGTATGTGTGTGTGTGTGTGTGTGTAAGGGGTGAGGATAGGATAAAGAAGAAGGAAAGATCGCGCGCGATCCGTGGGCCGTTCGGAATTAGCGGAATTCGGAATCCGCCTGGTGTTCATCGGAGAAACCACGTAAAACTGGCAATCAGAGCGGCCGGCCGCTAGAATTCTCCGCCAGACTGCGACTGAATTCGGCCTAGCTGACATGAAAACTCGAGTTGGCGAATCTTTACTGTCCGGGAAACACCGACATCCCATCACTCAAATTGAACTTCTTTGTGACGTTGCTGGTGTTTGATATTCCCACATATATTTTAATTTTAGTACTATGTTATTAAAATGTTTTTTGTTGGTTGTAATAGTTAAACATAAAGAAGAATTACAGTTACCCATTAATTTTTATTATCTAGAAAGTTTTGATACATAAAGTGAAAAAAGTGTGCATTAAATAATGTAAAGACTTAATGTTGAAAATTAAATTACATTAAGAAAAATTATTTACATTAATATTGAAGGTTTTTGATACATTCGGAAACTAGGGAATTTCTCAAATTTTTACTAAGAGGTTTCAGTAAAAACATCAACGGAGATATTTTTAAACGCCTACTTTGCTCCATTAGAGTAAAAAAACTAATAACAAAGAAAGAATTCTAATAGTTTTCGCAAAAATTTGCAAATGTTTTTGCAGCACTATGGGAAATACTGTTAAAAATTAAGTGTTTTGTTTCAAATACAAGTAACAGCAACATCAGACAGATCGATCGGAGAATATTCAGTCCGCTAAAAAATGCACGATTTAGGTGCTGGTGTCCTTGACGGATGGACGTTTTGAAACAAAATATTTTTCCACACCAGAGAGCTCTATAACATGAGCCATCAAATCTCGCAAACAAGTTTTGTAACATGGCAATACTTTCTCTACACTAGATATTCGGTATAGTAAAAAGAAAAACACTTTGTGAAAGAATTGATTTCCAATTTAATAGTGTTTATATCCCTTATGCAGAGAATAGATCCTAGTATCAAAATCGGGAGATTCGTCCATACGTTATGAGGGAGGGACGAACTTCACAACCATGGTGGAAAACACGACGGTCCGTCCCTTCGCGGTCGGATAATAAAAGACGTCAGAAACTGATGGCACGCAATGAAACTCGGCAGCTGTGAAGAGAAGGGGAAGAGCGACTTCGCGAGGAACTGGGCTCGTGGGAGTGACCGAGGGGGGGGGGAGAAGCGGTTTCACGGACGCGTCAAGCCGCGGGGCATACGTCGCCTACGCGTCTTCGCAGCGGCCAATGGACGGCGCGCGGCGGGTGGCCAACATGTGAGGTGGGCGGCGGGCGGCGGGCGGCGGGCGGCGGGCGGCGGGCGGCGGGCGGCGGGCGGCGAGTGAGGCGCATCCAAGAACGGCAAATCGTCAATTCCCTAGTTTTCCCTTACTCGGGATTCCTCGAGTGGAATGCAGCCTCTACGGAGTGCGATTGACTGCTAGGAAGATGGTTGGCCCCTCGACAGGTGCCAAGTCAAGGGAGAAAAGTCAACTATGCGCTTATATTGAAAGCTGGAGCGATTTTCTTAGATTGACGAGGGATTCTAAGATATTGATTTACGCATTAGATATGGACTTTGAAGTTTTCTTATTTTGGCTAGTAGTCTTTCTTTCTTGTTTATTGTGATTTTTAGTTTTGGTAATTTGATTTGGATATTAAGTGATCCCTACACTAAATAAAGATTCCTCATTGTTTCAATTGTAAAACTATAGCACGTAGGACCCCCAGTGCAGTTCAGGATGTGAGTTTTGGACGTTAATATGTTTTACAAATTTTTTTTGAAAGTACCATTCCCAACGCTCAAGGACAGACTTCACGTCCATTTCAGTACGGCGTTTTGCGATTTCCAGGAAATGCGAAGGAATCTTATGAAATGCCAAGAACATGTTAATTTCACCTTAACTAACCTTTGTCAATTAAAATATATAAAATACCTAGAGACATATTTCTATATATACCTAACTTAATTTTAGGAGAGAGTAATCATTGCATGACCCACCTAGTTGTGAGAGGGTTGCAAATTACTTTTTAAAAATAATAAAAGTGCAAAATTCCATACTGATTAATCCACAATATTTTTTTGCTTTTTATGAACCTCACTGTGTAAGCTATTGCAATTAAAAGACTTAGTTTTGCTACTGGAATGACGTCATTCTATAAAGAATTTAACAGTGTACATGTGTATTTGATTTCGTGTCGAGTATTACCTTACACGTTTCACACAACTGTGCTATTTAATTCTAGTCACTTGCTTCGCAGGAAAACAAAACGCTTTCGAGGCAGAGGTTCATAAAAGCCAAAATACAAACAAAACGTTAGTGTTGCGTCTTCATTTTGGCTCTTCTTTCTACGACGCCAAGCAATCTGGCGAACACAATGGCTACTGCTAACGCGCCTACAACCAGAGAGCTCGCAATAATATCAGCTTAAGACGGCGAAGAAGTGCCATAAGAAAAGATAACAGTCGGAAACCTGAGAAGTAGGGAATAAAGGGTTCTAGAGGATGCTTCACGGTTGGAATCGTAAAGGAGTTAGGAAGGTAAAAGATGCTGTTATAATTTAGAAATATTACAAGCTGTATTATCTTAAAACGGTTTCTTCCATCTGGTAGTTCGAGTTTACAATTTCACATTGTCCGTACAACATTTTTGTAACTCATTATTTTATCGTGCTTAATTCCTTTCTAATTTACCTTCCTCGCTTTCTGGCCCTTTTACTTCTGAAGTGATGCATATTTCCTTCTCACTGACCTAAATTTCTTCTAATGCATTACGAATGTATATTTTAAAAGTAAATTTATGTGAATAATTAGTACTTTTTATTATCATTTCCTATATATACTGTAAAATAAACTTAAAACCGGTGAGAAGGAAATTCTTCCAGTTACTAAGATAGTTAAATAATAAAAGGAGAGTTTAGTTTAGAGTCAGTTTAAAATATCACACAAACTAAGAAATATTTTACCCAACAATTTTTAAAAGATTTTTTTTTTCTGAAAATTAGAAGTCTGATAATTGCCGACTACGTTCACGTTCTCTTTGATGCCGTTAATCATTTCCTAGAGCTGATATGGGCCGAAAAGCTTTCATAATTTCTCAATATCTTAATAGCATTCCATCACGTTAATTACTGAATGCTGACAGTACCCTTGAGGGAAGATTATCTGCGTTTGGAAAGTCTGTAGCCCATAGCTCGCATATTGTTAAAAACCTGATCTTGATAACCCTGAAGCGGCAATCAGTCAAATGATTGCGTTGTTGCATATTAGATGGATGAATTTGATATGCAAAATTGATTCAAAGATGTTTAATGAATCATGAAAGTCGTTAACCTAAAAAAAGCTGTCTAACCGATCACCATAAAAAGTAAGATCGAGTAGGGCTCCATGTCATATTTCTTGTTTAATTTTGCCCACAACATCTGAACAAACATGTAAGTATCCATGAAAGCTATTTTATCGTATGAAAAGGCCTCTTTCTTTGAATGAATTTACAGTCCCATTTTCAACAATATCGTCCATAGTCTATTCTTCAGATATTTTTTTCCGTACATTCATACACATACGCCAGATCTCACACAGATTTTGAAATGTTTATTAACTAAGGTAACAGTGAAACATTTATCGTGGCGTAACGTTCTTGTTAATATTAGTGTTTGTTGTTAACTAATAAAATTGTATAAACTAATAATATTGTTTATATTAATTGAACGTGCTACGTTCAATCAATTGGCAAAGAAGACTTCGTTATTTTTGACTTTCATTATTGGTTTCGCACATTACTACCAAATTTTAATTTGTCACATAATCATTTCTCGTTGTGATAGTATGAAAATATTAGACATATATTATTATATATTAGACATATTATTAGACCTAATATTAGACAAAATATTAGAAATATATCGACGTGAAGACAAATCGTAATTTACAAACGCCTCTTCTGGAATAAAATCTTTGAGTGAAGACGATATGAATTTAGTTATCAGTATATATAATCCTTCTGTAATAAAGAGATTAACGTCTACAATTTTTTTCAAACTTTGGTTATATTTTTATTTCATGAATTTACATCGTGTATATCAAAACCAAAAACGCCTTGTCTAGTCATGAAACAATTTAATATAGTGCGAATGTCTGGAATCACACGAAATATACCTGTCTTTCTACAACTACATTTTTCATTTTCTTTTTAATTTCTCCCCATATTACGTACTCTATAATAAAAAAGAAAGTTCTAAAAAATGGCTCAACATTTTTGATTTAATTTTTTCCTCGAAAATGACGCTTAAAAATGGCGCAGGTCTCATTTTCGTTGAACTGCCTAATTATCGAAAAATGCAAAAGTTACAAATAATGCGAGAAGGTAAAAACTTTTATGGTGTAAAAAAAAGTAAAGCAACTCTTTTTACGACGTAAAGTAAAACGTCCTCGGCTGCCAAAGAGACGTAGGGGTTTCTTGTATAGTGAAACATATTTGATGACTCATCGTCAAACATCTTTCACTAAAGAAATGTGTCGAGTAAAGACCCGGCATTCAAACTCGTTTCAAAAGAGTCATTCAGTGAAACCCAAATTAGGATAACAAAATTGACACTATATTCAGTTCTAGGAAATACACAAAAGCAAAATATTGTCCAACTACATGGCAGGCACAAGTAATGAAATCGTTTTTATTCCTACTACTGTATCAAATTGAGCCAATTTCTACTGGTGAAATGGACGGAATAAAACTGCAACTGAACCATAATGAATAAGCAAGTTACGTTTTTCTCCTTTTAATCGACAAGAAAGTACTCATTCCAAACATTTTAAAATATTAGCAATACGTTGATTGATTAAAATATTACTTTACATCCTAATTGGCACGCAAAATTTTCCTAAATTCAATTGTAGAACATCTGAACAGCATTTGTACAGTAACACAAATCTTGACGAATGTTATCGCATACGTGTACACTAGAACTGAATCGGATTGAATCCACTTCAACGCCGCCTAGCTTGTGCTTACGAACAGGAGACTTCACACCTCCACAAGCGGAACGCGCGAATCTTCCACCTTCCACACTCCGCACTCCGCGGGGCGCGCCCGCTCCTCAGCCGCCAATCTTGCGAACACGCGGCCGCTCACGCACTCGGGGGGCGACAGGTCGACGCGGCTGGGAAAAAGCGCGGGCGCGCGTTCACACCGCCGCGCGGCGCGACCACACGGCCAACACGAGGCCAAAACCCCAAATGTCGTCCAAGTCAATCATCAAGTTCTAGGGGTTTTCGAGGTCGTTAATTTCAATCTTCTTATACATAGTGTCCGGGGAGGAAACGTCGAAACTTCGAAAATAAGCTCTTAAGACAATTCTAAGCATATTTTGTCTAATAAACTAAGTGGATATTCCACATGGTTGGGCCGCAGTGAGCACTCAAACGTTGGTTTGAAAAACTGATTTCTAGGCAAAACTTTGCATTATGAAAGCATAGAATCACTCCAAAAACATGTAAAATGTTTATTATTTACAAAAGAAATGAATATATTTGCTCAGACCGAAAAAATAACCGAGAAATAAAAAAAGGAGTCGAATTGTGTACATTGTTTTTTTTATTTCACGCTTAATTTTCTTTCTGAACAAATATATTCATTTCTTTTGTAAATAATGAACAATTTACAAGTTTCTAAAGTGTTTCTATGCTTCTATAATGCAAATATTTGGCCTAGAAATCAATTTTTCAAACGAACTTTTGAGCTGTTATTATGGCTCAACCATTCGGAATATCCACGTAGTTTATTAGTCAAAATATTTTTAGAATAGTCTTAAGAGCTTATTTTCAAAGTTTCGACGTTTCCTCCCTGGACATCCAGCATATTATTTCACAAAGTGCTGTTTGGTCTTTTCAAAAAATTGCGCAACGTACGAAACCGATCTCTATAAAGAAGCAATGGATAGAAAAAACGTGTTCCTTTCAGTTGCAGATGGGACGTTCGTATTGAAAAAGTGCGTTAAAAATACGTAAAAATTAGAAAAGTAGTAATTCGCGATCTATAATTTCTGATCGCCGCCCGATCTTTCGGAAGAACACTGTCGGACAGTCGCGGGGGACAAGTGAATGTTGCAATCTCAAGCATTTTTGTTTGTTTCAGTTTAGTGTAGGTTGTGTAAGCACGTGAACGTGATTTTCTACATTGAATAGAAATCTTGAAATATGAGAGGTGATCTTAGTGACGTTAGGTCGTTTATAATGCTGGAATACAAAAGAATTTAAGCAGAAAACAGTTTGGTTATTTCACTAACCGTGCGATTTTATCGCGATTTTCTGTTAATATATTTGTATATTAATACAAAAATCCCGAACCGAATGCTCCGTTTCATTTCAGTATAGCTAGTTGCCACAATAAGATACACACGCTCATATGAAATCTTTCGTAAAAATATGAATCTGCAGCGACACGCAGCCAAATTTTCCTTTAATTGAATGAATATAAAATAAACTAAATTTCTCCATAAATGTTCAGGTGTTATATTCTGATATATATCACTTTTATGCTAATTATACTTTATACCTTATTACTTTGAGTATACATTATTGTAATCTACATTAAATTAACATAATTTTTGTTTTACGTACCACTAGTAGGGACATCACTCATTGACAAATATAGTAAAAAATATTTTGGAGCACGTTTTTATAAATATTCGAAACCACAGTCTACTAATATCTCCTCTGACGTCACAACAGCGATGACCGGGTATCCCAACTTCAAACATCCACTGCGCCCTTCAGGGACAGGGAAGGCTTCCTACTTTCAGAACAGATGTATGAAACATTTTCTTTCGAGTAGGATGGCCAGAAGTTCCCAAAATGAACTTTTATTTTTGAAGTTTGGGCCACGAGTTTGCCATCTTTTCACACTGTGCGTCGCCTCGCCTACGCCCTGCAAGCTCTTTGCGGACCATCCCACCGAAACGTCTCAAACACCCACGCCGCCAAATCGGTGAGCCATTTGCGGAAAGTCTCGGCCGTTAATCGACCCACCTCATCCATTAATTAATGTGATACAGTCAGCATCAGAGCGTTTGGATGGGATTTGGTATTTAGAGATGAATCCGAAAGAAAATACACGTTATGGGACTTTCTCCACCTGGACAACGAATTTTCCTGCTTGACATGAGCTACAGATGTAATTACAATTAAAATTAGAATTAAATATTTTGTTTCATTTTTTCTCTTTTTTCTTCGTATACGAGTGGAATCTTGTATTTTACGACTACCACATATTTAATGTAACTAAAGCTTACCCACTCCACCACAGAAAAATGAAAAAGAAGAAAAATGAAATAAAATCATTCCATTGGCACTGTCCTGTTATCGTGATCAAAGGCGCAAATACAGAGGTGATAATTTGTTTTTAAATACTGAAATTTTAAACTTTACTTACTTACTTAAATACTTAATTACTTTTCTCCTTAAAAGTCTCAGATTTAATTGTTTTTGACGTTAAATAAACCAAATTAAACAAGTGAGCTAATATACCACAAACACACATTACGTGCGTCCTCACATCGTTGGTGTACACGAAAGGTCGTCCATGGAGGAAATACATTGGTGAGATACTCCAGCACCGATTATGTCGTTCTGCGCACCAGTTTGCGTCACCACCAAAAAATTCCTTCGTACGCCTCCCTTCGGAGGAGAAATAAAGCCAGCTGTCCCATGTTAGTAGATTTACTACATGTAAAAGATCCTCAAGCCTAAATGACGCCTCTGAGCTAAATTCAAAACCGCACGTTTCGTCGCCCAAGGAATACCTTCTTTCTCCGCTAGTTGGTGAAAGGAGCGTAGCGAAATTTGCCTGGTCAGACGGAAGAGTAGGCCTCATGACCCGAGTCTCGCCACGTAAAATAAGGCATTAATTCAATTCAATTCAATTTACCACAGCACGGGCACTGCGTTTGAAAAGCCAGACCAGACGCTCGCCGCCATATTGCTTTGGGAGCGAGTAGTGTTGACAAATTTTGGAAGTGGTACAAAATGACACTTTTAAATGGTAAGCAACCAAGAAAAAACACGACGAAGGTGGTAAAGCTACAATATTTAAAAGAAATGCTTCATAAATCTGTTTAATGCCTTGTAAAGGTGATAATTTTGGTATCTGGCTGCATTTAAAATTTCCGCTAATACTGTGACGCAAAATGTTTTCGGAAGCTCATAGGCTTAAGTCGCACGCGATGTGATTGATTCGTGTTTCCGGGCGTGTCAACTACTTAGGTCATTAGTCCCGTCAGTATAATGCGTGTTTTATCTCTGGAGGTGGAGATGACCTTTACCCCACTGGATGGCGAGATTTGGCGCCAACCTACCGTCGACTAGCGAGGTTTTCCCCCAACCAGGTATCTCCCACCAGCGGGGCACCGCTCCAACCGGGACAAGCGGTAAGCTCCCGACCGGTCTCCCGGCATGTGTGATGGTGTAGTGCATGTTTGTGTGTGTAAGAGGAGAGGAGAGGACAAGGAAGAGAAAGGGAAGATCGCGCGCGGTCCGTGGCCTGTTTGTTAGGCTACTGCTCCGGCATTTGCCTGGTATTGATCGGAGAAACCACGGAAAAACTACCGCTCAGAGCAGCCGGCTGCTAGAATTTCCAAACAGCGACTGGATTCGACCTAGCTGACAAGCTAGTGTCGAAAATCCTGCCGCCGTCGGGACTCGAACCTAGGACCTCCCGGTCGGAGGCACTGCAGTAACATCAGGTTGATGCACTGAGACATCTCTCCTGGTGAGTGCGCCGAGAGCGGGCCGGTGGGCGAAATTTCGTTGCAATAGTCGTGGTATACTATAAAGATGATATCTCTGGTTCTATGTGTGATAACCCTATGATTGTTTTTGTTATGATTGAAAAATATGTTGCTAGTGCATGAACCAAAACTAAACATTTAAACCAATAATATCATATTTCATTTCGGAGGGACTGCAGTGCCATCCGGTTGATGCAGTGAGCCATCTCTCCCGGTGCATGCGATGTGCAACCTGGCTCTTCTGCCCGTGGTGGGCGTGTGGGAAACAAACTGGCCTCGCGCTCACACCCACACCCACGCTCCCGCCCCTCCCCTCCCCTCTCCGCCCTTCGCGCGGACCGCCCGGCGAATATTCGAACGCCCCCGCCGCACAAATCCTTCACTCCTGCGGCTTTCGCCTTTTGCGGAAAGTCGCCTCTGTTTATCGACACGCTGCATCGACGCTCCCGCCGCGTGTTCGTATGTTCGCGCGAGGACGTGGATGGGGAGGAGATGCCATCGGCGCCAACGTGAAAAATGAAAACCACGTTCCTTCGCTCTTTACAGGGAAGGCAGATTAGGATCAACGTTACGTTTCAATGCGTTCTGTCAGTTGACCTTCGCTTTGGCAAACGTTCGACGTTGCAGGCAACCGGCTGACACGGCTCGGGGGCAGCATGCCGCTCAATCGTATTTTTTTCTTTGTTATTGAAGGTCGCATCAACTAGTAGGTCATTAGCGACCACTATTGGATTTAACAATGTGGTATGAGGATGAAACGATATGGTGATGATAGGAGGGAAGGACGAACACATAGAACAATGCCCGAGGAGGGACTCGAACCCGCGAACCCTCGGTCCGAGATCACTATGGCACTACTCTCTTAGCGATCTCGGCCACGAGGCCGACTGCTGAATCGTCTTGGACCGGGCTTCCTAGGTTGAGGATTTTCGGCACAAGCTCTACAGCTAGGTCCGATTCAACCGCTGTCCGGAGCAGGATTCTAGCAGCCGGATGCTCTGATCGGTAGCTTTCCGTGGTTTCTCTAATACCAAACGAATGCTGCAGCAGTACCCTGGCAAACAGTCCACGGACCAAGCGCGACCTTTCCATCTCGCCTTTGTCCTCTGCTCTTCCTTCACATTCACACACGCACACACATGCACTACATCAACACTCGTATTGGAAGGCTAGTCGGCAGTTTATCCTGGCCAAGGTGGTGGGCAAAACCTAGGACTTGGTGGTACAAAATCTAGCAAGTCGACGTGTAGGTTGGACCTGGATCTCATGGAACAGGTACACCGCACTCTCCCGTTTATAAAATGCACTACTGTCGCGGGACGAATGGCCGAAGTAGTTGACGCATTCTGAAAGGTGTAAAATTCACATTGAGGCGGCTCTATCTACGGAAAATAAGCAATGTCTTCAACACGACTGGTCTTCAATTGAGCAAAAATCTTGATTTTACATACGAAGTTGCCTAAGCGAAATATTCTATCAATTCGCGTTGATCATTTGGACCTTGGCAGTGTCCGTTCAATTGAAGTCACCATTTATTTCTTTGCACGATGATACATCTATTGTTTCTTGGGTCCTCAAGATCCGTTGGTTTCAAGATTGGTTGAAATGCTATGACGATAGAAAGAAATCTAGCACGTCCACGGTAGAAAACAACCATCCCTCATTTACATATTAAATTAAATAATAATATTCTACTAAAAGGAAAAACAGTTTGATGATCTGTATAAAAGTGCAGAGTTTAAATATGGAAGGCAGTTTTAATGTGATAAGTTTATTGTTTACGTAATTTCAACATAATTCCACAAATTGACGATATTTAGCGGGTCAAATGAACTTTGTATTTACTCAACACTACTGTCGTACCCGTACATTTCTTTATTTGAAGGCATTCGCAGATACTTTTAAAATCGCATGTATTTATCTTTGACATAACTTACTCAGTATAGTTTCTTATTATCTGCTGTTCGACATTTTGCATTTTTTCATATATATTCCGTCGAATAACAGTACAATTCATAGAGAAAAATACAATCATGTGTAATTATAAACGTCTTCCAACTACAAAGTCAAAACTCAAAAATATTGAGAATTCCTTCCAGTTTAAATATTTTGACCTTAAGTTCAAATATTTTCCCTCCTGAGCGCAACATATAAGTACAGCATTGTATTACGTCATCCTAGTGAAAGTGTGTATATAGCACATCGTAAACGCAGCATTAATGGAATTATGAACTCCTTGAGCGCGCTTCTAACTCCATTAGCTCTCTACGCCCGGCTCCGCCGCCGCCGCCGCCGCCACCGCACGCCTCAGTACAAAAGCCTGGCTGCCGAGGGCCTAGCACTATAGGAGAAACTACATCTCCGCTAGGAGTATCATTAAGCCGAGTGGATTGCTACAAACACACCTCAGGCGACTGCGCCGTCACAGAGCTGGCGCGTTGCGCAACCCTCACACGGCTCGAAGCCGAGTGTGTGGGGGTGGCGACAGCTCTTAGTTCCCCGCCGACCCGCAGACGGCGCGGCGAGCTTATCCTTCCCGGAATCCAACAGCTGGCGTAATGACGTGGAATTCGCTTTGCTCGCACTTCGCTCATGAAATAAATTGGCTGTTGGCGCACGGCGCAACTCCTTGTTTAGGACGACACCTCAATTGCGATTTTGCAGTATTGCAATTTTCTTGGGTGGCTACTGCACACGACGGCCACGAACATACTTCTAACTATCATATTGGTATGTAAACATAAGGTATCATTTCTACGTGGCTTCCTTGTTGATGTTTATTTTATGCCTACCGGAAAACCAGTTTTAACATCAACATAATTGTACAGGTAATACCAACCACATTCTATGATCACAGTGATTTTCTTTCCTTCTGAAATAGTTTTACCAATAAATATATCATTTAATTTCGAGTCTTGACTCCCGTCAGTGAGTGATAGGATTTTCATATGTTGAGCCACTACGACAGATGATATATTGTGGAGTGCATCAAATACATAAATTTCAAAAAGATAAAACTGCAATAAAGATTGGAAAGTAAGATGTGGTGAAAGAGAAATCTAATGATAATCTTATTCACAATTATTGCTGTAATACCAGATACAAATATATTTTTAGAGATGCCTATTGTACTAAAATACTAGGTGATTGCTCGGCCAGTTGTAACTATCTTTCATTCATTTTTGTCCACAAATTTTTCGTCCAGTTCTGATAATTATGTCAAATTTTGTCCTGAATATATTTTGTACCTGCCTAAATCGGACCGGATTTTCTTATTTACTGTTTGGAGTTACGCTGTCACTATTACAAAAATATACAAAATAATAGGTGGACATACGCTACTATACACGAATGGTAAATCAATTACAGATTTTGTTTTAAAATATGTAATTCCCTTTATATCAGTCATATTCGCGATTCCGCAGATAGCTATGTAGTTTTAGATGTTAAGAAACTATTCTCAAGTATAGCTACATTCGTCAATTTTCTTTACATTTATTGTAAAGCCTTATAATGTGTTCGACACCTTCTTAATATGCATATTACACCATACTGCCCATGATTGAAGAATATCTGTACGAACGGAAATGCTATGGACTGTTGGACGGAAATGCTATGGACTTACACTCCATTGGGCTTGTAATCCCATCATGATCGGACATTACATACATTAGACCAATTTTCTGAGAACGAGCAAAATCTATGTACGAAATTTACTTACGTAGCCTACGACTTCACTAGAAATTTACTTACGTTTGAAAAATACTATAGACCAGGGGTGGCCAACAAGTGCATCACGATCAACCAGTCGATCACAAGGCCAATTTTGGTCGATCGTTCATCGCTTGCAATGTCTCCGCTGGATGTTTTAAAAAATAGTTTTGAAGACATATTTTACTTATCTACCAATACTTCACTGAAATGCACATTATACTGAAACACAGTCTATAAACATATTATGCATTTAACACCCCTTCTTCCCCCTTAGACTATGCCTAAGGCAATAAATCAAAGGCGGCACACTTTTAAGATGAAAAGTAGATTTTTTTGTACAGAAAAGTTGGCCACCCCTACAATAGACTGTCAGCACTTAAGACTATCATCACCGGACTTAATTGGGTTAGACAAATAATTTTGATAGACATTTTTATTGGACGAAAAAGTTTGGGCTAACTTTCCTGGAAGCAACTAGCTCCCCGGTTGCCTCCCACGCTCTCTCTCTCTCCGTTTCGCCTAGTCCCGCTCCGCGTCGCACGGCCACACCATCACTAAATGCACTGACTGATAGTGATTCTGGGCGCATCTACTTCTAAGACCATTAGTCATGGAAGTGTAGCATCATGGCGCGCTAAGACGATGACAAACAAGCGGCAGATGGCCGGATGTTTAACAAAGGGCGCAGAAGATAACGCATTGGGAATTTCTGCCCAGGCGCGGACACGGCGTGGTACGGCGGAAGCAATGGGGGCGGCGGGTAGCGCCGAAGGGCCTATATAACGGCTCGAGAACAATGCCTCCCTCTTTTGTTTCTCAGAAGCGTCGGCAAGTGGTTGCGCGTAAGTTTGTGCGAGTGGCGCACGTCGGCAAGGGGCCGGCAATTCATTGTCGTGACTAGCGAGACTTGGATTAAGTCTCAGAACAGAGTTGTGGTAGCCGTTCCGTAAAATGTCTCTCCTAGCAATGGGTTCTATTTATTTAGTTAATGGTAAGTGCAATTTGTTATTTCTGACTACGGCCTAGTTTATGAATAAACTTACTGTTCTTACAACCCACATGTGAAGTGATATTACTACGCTGGATGGCGATATCCTGCGCCGGACTATCGTCGGTTTGCGGGGTTTTCTCAACCGGGGGAGGCATTGTCCCAGCCGGGATCAAGCTTTAAGCTCCCGACATGTGTATAGTGCAGTGTGTGTATAAGTGTAAAAGCGTGTACGTAAGGAGAGAGGATAGGACAAGGAATAGGAAGGAAAGAACGCGCGCGCTCCATGGCCCGTTTGGTAGGGAACTGGTCCGGCTTTGTGAGCTTGTGTTGGCTGCCAGTCCTGGTGTTGCTCGGAGAAACCACAGAAAACTACCGATCATAGCAGCCGGCCGTTGGAATTCTTCTTCACACAGCCGATGAACTCGAAATTGCTATGTAGCTAATGTCGAAATCCTGTCATCGCCGGGCTCCACCCTCGGACCTCGCAGTCAGAAGCACTGCAGTGATATCAAATGATGCACTGAGCCACCCAAGCCGGTAATACCATTCGATGCATTGCGGATTGTATTTGAGAGATTCAATCCCGTATTGTTTTTCACCGCTGCTGGAAAGTATTTGGATTACATTTGCAACCAATCGCACGTACATACGAGTCCATGCTAGCTTACACACATAAATCATTCGCTTTCGTATGTTACTCTAATTTAAACAATATATTATTCTTTCTTTGTCCTGTCATTTGTGACTTAAAATGGAGATAACGCACTTAAAACTCTTGAAGACCCTTACGTCGTTTTCTTTCCTACAGACGTCACATGCAATAAAAATTTAGGAACGGAATTATTGTCCATGTTAGAACCGATATAGTAGAACCTCGATAGCTGTTTTAAAATACAGTAAAATCTGTCTAAACCGGAACCTGTACAAGCCGGAAACCTGCCTTAACCGGAAAATTTCTCCGGCCCGTGAAGTTAAATAGCATTTTTACACGGCATAAAACGGAATCTGTCCAACGCGGAAACGGAACGGTTTTTCATGTCCTGCAAGGCGAAAAACCTTCATAAAACGGAATTTCTGTTAATTTAATGCAGTTCGCAGAGAGACGGGATATACTCTATTAGAATGAATGCATCTGCAAGTCTGTTTTAATATCTTTGTCCATGTTATGTGTTTCACACGTGGCCGCACAGTGAAGGAAATGGGCTCCCGCTGTTATCGTAGAATTCGACCTTAAGGTCATCTGTCTCTCACGGCGTAGGCCGTCGGGGAATTCCCTCTCTCCCGCCTCTCTAAGCGTAGGTAGGTATAAAGGCATGGCTTCAATTTACGCGTCTCCCTGCCTCGCGTTGGCAATAGTAACCCCTTGACCAGAGCCGAATTGCTCAAAGCCATGCGAGGGTGTCAGATAGACCTATACCGCGATTTTTCTAACAAGGCCCGTCTTCACTATGACGGTATTTCACGTCTTCACTATCACGGTATTTCGCGTCTTTCTCAGTCGTGCCGCTAGGTATCGCATGATCGCGACTGTATCAAGCAGCGTTTGCGATCATGCGACTTCTAGCGGCAGATCGGAAAAGACGCGAAATACCGTGTGATACTCCATCGTGGCCATAGAGGCTTGAGAGGCAGAGGTAGAAATATCCCAGTGTAGTACTCTGGGCTGTGACAAATTGTGCGCTGAAAGAGTCTGCGAGAAGATCAGGTGCAGCCACTAGCCAGCGAGGTGATGTGTTTTTATGAGCTTTACAACCAGTTTGACAATGATTGAAAAAAAACAACACAAAACTCTACATATTAAAATTTTTCAACTTAGGAAAACAACTCAAAAGGTGTTAGTAAGAGAGAAACACAAAACACAAAAATTCTGGGTTAATGTTGAAAAGAGTAACATTATTTAAATAAACAAGTCGTGAAATATTTTTTTTACCTAATTGTCAGAAGTAATTATGTTTAATATTCATTTATTGGCGATTTCTTCCATAAATGAGTTTTATTTTAGAATACGTTTTGTAATTATATATGTTACTAGTTTCAGGACGGAAATATCAACATAAAAAAGTGTCATAAACGGACAATCCTGCCTAAAACGGAAACCTCCCTAAACCGGAAAATTTTTTTGTCCCAATCGTTTCCGGTTTAGACAGATTTTACTGTATAAAAGAAATTGACATTTTTTATAACTTTTGGACGTTAAAATTATCCATTTAATCAATAAGTCAACAGAAAATTACCCCCTCCCAAATATATGCGTTTCACTTTCTTGCGGAAACGAAGTAGTGACATTGCATGATACAGATTAGATATTTTATGCAAAATTTAAAATATGTATTAAATGTAATAATTTTTTTGGAAAAAGGATTTCATTTAACAAATTAGGGCAAGGTGCTGTTTTGCAAAATTTCATACCGATAAATAGTAACCCAAGTTGTTATTAGCTTTTTTTCTTATAGAATATTTTCAACACAAAAGAATGTAGCGTTCTTTATGAGGGCAATGACCATCTCTAAATTTTAGGTTCAAAAATTTCATTACAAATCCGTATGTACCAGAAATAGCACAAAACAAACGAACGATTATGTAGTAGGGAATAGCTTTTACGCAATAAAAAAAAGAGCGTGCATACGCGAGAGGCGCGCGAACCGTTTTATTCCGTGGCGTCGGCGAAGGTAACAAGCCGGAGGCGCCGGGACGAGCGAGTGCGTCGCGCTTCACGGGCTCCGCGCTTCACGCTTCAGATTATAAACAGACACCTTCCTAAAAACCGATATACTACATATAAACGCACATTTACAAGTCAAATTCGACACACACGCACATACGTACACACACGCACGCGCGCCGCCAGGGGAAGAACGAGACAAAAATTGATATGAACATTTTAATACAACCGCCGTTTTGCAGCCCAGAACACAGGGCAGAAGTGTATTTTAAAGAGCTGCCTCCGTGGCCGCAGGGCTTGTTTCTGTAAAAATATATGGTCGTGTTTGATGTAGAAGTGATTCGAAAGTTCTAACAAGAAAAACCGTATGTTAATAAAACGTATCGCATTGCCCTGCAAAAATAGTGGGGAAGGCATTACAAAGGGACGAAATAAAATTAAGTCGAAAAACTAATTTTATTATAATTTCAGAAACAGTTTTAAAGTTTTGAAGTTATCGTTACTACTATAGATATTGTAAATACGTAGATGGGAAGCTTTAAATATGTTTGGACAATATAGAATCAATCTAGGTAGATATCGGAAATTAAAATTTTTGTAGTTTATACAGTTATTCCGAGTTCGACGTTTTACACATTCAGCATGTGCCTTGTCAAGAACAACACAGATATTGAAACTGTTTAAAATCGCATAGACAAAACAAATTAACATAATAAAAACAATGAATACAAAATATTAAAATCACTATTTTCAATTTGGTGTTTACATCAGAATATATTTAAAGCTTACCATCTACGTATCTCCAACATAATACCAGTATCAACAGGGAGAAATAACAACAATTTCAATATTATTGATATTATTATTATTATTATTATTATTTATGAAAGCAAAAGTAATATTGTTGTGGGTTGTGACAGGAAAAAATCATTAACTAATATTAACTTAAGTACACCACCAAGTCTCCAGTTCCAGTTCCGGCAGTATGCAGATTTTATTTGTGGATACAGGCGGCGTAACTGATGACTGTAACTACAAGAACTTTCTTGCTTTTTCACATTTCGCCGGCAAAGCGTTCTAAATGTTGCAGAGCTCTAAAGCAAATTTATTGAAAACCCATTTACAGCCAGAAGCTCTACAGCGAGCTCAAAAGCTTTTAGGCATTTGTCTGCTCTATGTCCTCGTTCAAGAAGACAGGGTGCGTAAGCGTCTGTAGTAATGAGGCCACACCTGACGTTTCGTAGACGGGTAGAGGTCCTAGGTCCGAATCCCGAAAGTCCGTGGAATTTCGACATACTTTCTCGCTTTCGAAGCACAACAGGAAATATTTTCCTCTTGGACATTTCGTCAACGAAAGCTCCTACAAGTCGCGGAGCTCCAATCACAGTGAAGTAAATAGAGAAACCTCATGGCGTTTTTTAGTGAGCTCCATGGCTTTTAGGCATTAGCCTTGGTTGTGTCTGCGTTTTCTTCAGTAGCGACACGTGGCTTCATAAACAGAAGGCAGCAAAAGTAGAATGCAGCTAATAAATGCACTTATTATTTTCCGTTAAGTTTTCCAAGTCGTTTATTTTACCATGTTTCTTATAAATGAACGTAGAACGATAGAAGAAATGTTCTTTGTTTCATTTGAAGTGCAGTCCATTTGATCTACAAACAAGAACTTGAAGATAACAACATTTATTTATTTCGTCAAAAAACAGTAAAAACTGTATATGACGTATGGGGGAAGATATTATATGCGCACGTTTTCTTGAGGCCCAAAATTTAAAAAAAGAGAGAAGAATCGCTTGAGAGAGAATCATTTGAGAGAGAATCGCTTCATTCTTAGCAAACACTTTAAGATTATTCATGTAAAACAAATGTGATACTGGCCTTTCATCACCATGGAGCTTGTAACCAAAGTCAGCTTGCGACAACTGTCTAGATAGTGGAATCAAATTTACGCAAAACAGCAGAGGGGATAGTAAATCTCCTTGAAAAATACCCTTGTTAATCTGAATACTTCTGGTTTCTACTGTTTCCTTTCCGCTGAGTATTAGAAACCTGGTACCCACGACTTCACACTAGCCTTGCAATATTCAATAAGTTTAGGATGAAATCGATAGTTCTCCAGGGTCTTCAAAATTCAATCGTGTGGTACACACTATCAAAGGCCTTTTGATAGTCAATCCAAGCCATGCTGAAATTACGTTTTCGTTTCTTTACATCAATCAATATGACTATTCAGTAGCAAGATTTCCTTACAGCCATAAGAACGTTCACGATATCCTTTTTGTTCAGCTGGCATCAAATGGTTCTTTAGCTGTCTGTACATTTTGTCACCTATGGCTGCAGTTATAACATTGTACAGTACTGGCAGACAAGTGATTGGCCTGTAGTTCTTCGCCAAAGAGCTGTCAATGAACTTTTGCCGTCAATGGATTTTTCGGTATCCAGGACCCACAAAACCGATTCCGGGAACAACACGTGTTACGAGAATTTTTTTGTATATTTATCAACAAGATTTATTCACTTTTTTGTTACAAGGGCACGGCAATATGTTTTTATGCCGAAAATTCGACGTTTTCCGGCGCACGATTACATAACTTTCTCTTCTTACGAAGCACCTTCGTGAAGGCAAGAAAGAAAAAATCATAAGTGAAAAACAAACAAGAGAAAAGTTTTAAAAGAGAGAATAGAAGGGATAAACCCCATTCCAAAGCGGCGACTATAGATATTGAAGAATTATAATACTTTGGCATACGACAATGTTTTTTCTCTTTTTTCGTTTGTGGAAGGAAAGAATGACAAATTTATGTTTCACTACCACTTAATTTCAGCAACAATTTCGTCACGCATTGGGACTCTAACTCACCTCTCATACGTTTGCATCAACGTTATATGTTCTGAAACCACGATCACGGGCGTTTTGGCATTTTGCATCATTAGCTGCGCGCATGCTATCGCACTCTTGAATCAATATTGCTCATTGTTTGCAAACAGCTGCAAAAAGGAAAAAGACTTTCGAGCGTGCCTTGAGGTCGTTGCATAAGTCTCGGGGGGCGGAAACGTTAAAAAGTATCTTGGCAAAAAACGAGTCAGACGGGTCACCGCACAGTGGGAATATAACTGCTTCTTGTACAAAACATCGGAATTTTTGGCCACAAAATTGTAACACAATGTACAACTACGACTCATTAGTTTTTTGTAACTTCTACAAACCGTTGGATTCAAGTGTGTTTCTTTCTAGATGAGAATGTAACTTGTAATTTATAAGTTGATGAAATGTTAAATCATGTTTCAATAGTTTCAAGACTTGCGACTTGAATAGCAATGTGTTCTGGAACTTTCTTAAAGAAGATGATCGTATCCGCGATTGTATTTTACGAGTATATATCCTTATATATAATTTGTTTCGGATGTGTTTGAATGATTATTTATATTTGAAATTTACACCTTTTTGCTTGTTCAAAATATTGCAGCTTTAGCTAAGTACTTTTTGGGCAGATTTTCAAAACAATTTGTTTCAAAAATTACTAGCTACTCTTTACAGGTATAATTTACTTACAATACGTGTTTAAAAACTTCCATGTAAAATTACTAGTAAAAGAGAGTAACATTTCTTGTTTATTTGGAGACTGAATCCATGCACGCTACATTTCTCTCGTAAATACGGTATTTATATTTTAAATAAATGAGAATCTAGGTTAGATAGTGTGAGCTACTGTTAAATTCTTTTAATACTGAGTTAAATGCAGAATATGTATACAGTCAATACATTTCGTATTTTTTGAAAAATAGCATTAATTTTCAAAATTTAGTAATGATACGCCGCATATAAAGAAAACGTTTCACATATATTTCTTTTTAAACCTTTTGTTTATTTGTTTAATTGATATCGACAATATATGTTGTAAAATCCATTCGCATTGCTTTGTAATCTTTCAAGAAATCTTTTATTAATAAGTGCACAACCTCATTTGGAACTACATTTATCTTTATAATAAAATCATAACGCTAATTAGGTACCCACTTTGGGAACGAATAGATATTTTAAATAATATCTCGTCATGAAATTGTGAAAGGAGACGAAAAGAACCAATTATTGACATTCTTAAATTTCATATCAGGTCATTAAATATAGTCACTATAATATTTCGCAGTTTTCTTTTCATTGAAAAATTTTGGACTTTGTACTACACAACCCGCTCAACCCACCCCGTAACACCCCACTCAACACACCCCGTTGAACACACCCCGTTCAACTCACCCCGTTCAACACACCCCGTGCAACACACCCCGTTCAACTCACCCCGTTCAACTCACCCCGTTCAACTCACCCCGTTCAACTCACCCCGTTCAACACACCCCGTTCAACATACCCCGTTCAACACACCCCGTTCAACACACCCCGTTCAACACACCCCGTTCAACACATCCCGTTCAACATACCCCGTTCAACACACGCCGTTCAACACACGACCGTTTGACACACCACGTTTGACACACACCGTTTAAACACACCGTTCAACACACAACGCTCAACACACAACGCTCAACACACCCCGTTTAGCACACCGTTCAACACACCTCTTTCAACATGTTTCAAATCTCGCCTTAAGCCCCGTGTAAAACCCGTTCAACCCCACTACCTTCCCCGCTGCAGACCCCACCCCGTCCCACGTCATCGAGCATTCGCACTCGACTACACCGTGCATGTGCGTGTGTGTGTCGACGTGGACTGCGGCACCGCTGGATCCATTTCCACTTGGCAAGCGGCACGGCTCCCACGTGTTCCATCCACACATCACGCGCGGTCGACTATTGTTATTTATTCGTGGCTTCGCGTCGTGTCAGGGACGCGGACGCGCGCACTCGCGCCTGCGTGCCTGCCACGCGCCGGCCGCGTGCGGGGCGCGTGCGTGCCCGCCGCCCAGCGGCCCGCTCTCGGCGCGCTCACCGGTACATTGGTAGAAATATAATATTTTCATTTGAATGTCTGAATCATTTATAATCTTAAAGTATGAAATATTTCAAAATGTGACTCATCAAATTTACAAACAAATTGACATTATATGACATATTTGACGTACTATGAAGGGAAGTGCAGTGTCCACGGTTTCTTGTGGAGTGGAATTTCTATCCTAACGATATCTCTGCCTTCATATACGAGTACACATTCAGTTGAATTGTGAATACAGGTAGCAACGAGCGTTTTCGGTAAGAATAGATATGAAAATATTCGCTCCCGTGTAATAAAATCTACTTGAAATGGCAAATCACCTGTAGATTTGAGCTGTTTTGCCTAGTGTTCCACCGGGAGAGGTGGCTCAGTGCATCAACCGATGGCACTGCAGTCCCTCCGAAATTAAATATGAAATAATTCGTTTAAATGTTTAGTTTTGGTTCATGCACTAGCTACATGTTTCTCAATTATAACAAAAAAAAAGGAATCAGAGTGTTATTATGCTTAAAACCGGAGATGTGATGTTTGAGGTTTCCAAAGACAGCCAAAATGTCAACTTTCTGGGAAATGGCTCCAAAGTTTGTAATGCTATAGAAAGGTTACAGGTTACCGCGTTATTTTTTAATATCTAAATCTTCTCTTATTTTCTATCTTCCTATGAAACATATTCTATTCTTATATTCTGGTGTTGTCTGTTTTTGGTTTCCCTTTTCACTAACACATTATTTATTTCCTTATTGATTCTCATTATTCACAATATTTATCTTAATTTATTTCCATAACTTTAATAGTATTTTTCCTTTTCCGTCTATAGTATACCACGACTATTGCATCGAAATTTCGCCCAGCGGCCCCCTCTCGGCGCGCTCACCGGGAGAGGTGGCTCGGTGCGTCAACCTGATGGCAACTGCAGTCCCTCTGACCGGGAGGTCCTAGCTTCCACTCCCGACGGCGACAGGATTTTCGACACTAGATTGTCAGCTAGGTCGGATTCAGTCGCTGTCTGGAGGAGAATTCTAGCGGCCGGCTGCTCTGATCGGTAGTTTTCCGCGGTTTCTTCGAGCAACACCACGCGAATGACGGAGCAGTACCCTAACAAACGGGACAGGACGGACCGCGTGCCATCTTTCCTTTTTCCTTGTCCTATCCTCACCCTTTACACACACACGCCAATATACACTACACTACCGGAGACCGGTCGGGAGCTTACAGCTTGTCCTGGCTGGGGTAGTGCCTCGGTGGTGGGAGATATCTAGTTGTGGGAAAAACCTGGCCTGGAGATATCTAGTTCTCCTCAGCCAGATATCTCCCACCGATGGGGCACCGCCCCAGCCGGGACAAGCTCTAAACCCTTGACCGGTGTGTGTTTTAGTGTAGTGCATGCGAGTGTGTGTGTGTGTGTACGTAAGGGGCGAAGATGGGACAAAGAACAGAAAGAGAGAAAGGAAGAGGAAAGAAAAATCGCGAGCGGGTCCGTGGCCTGTTTGTTCGGAAAACTGCTCCGGCATTCTCCTGGTGTTGATCGGAGAAACCACGGCAAACTACCGGTCAGAGCAGCCGGCCGCTAGAATTCTCCTCCAGACAGCGAGTGACCTTGACCTAGCTGACAAGCCAGTGTGAAAAATCCTGCCGCAGTCGGTAATCGAACCAAAGACCTCCCGGTCAGTGGCGTTGCTGTGATATCTGCTGATGCCCTGAACCACCTCTCGCTGTCGGGGGCGAGGCGGGGAGGCTAAGAAGAATTGCCGAGTAAGAAGTTGTCGGGGACACGTCGTTTCCAGAAAAGTCGACCGGTATCTCCTTTGCTCTCAGGTAGCCCCGCACATGGTGAGACAGCACACCGCGAAACACGGCGGAAATTAGAATGTCACCGTTATGAATGGAAGAAAATGTCAAGTGCTCTATCACTCAATGTAATGTTGACATTAATTTAGAAACTGAGAATGAGTTAGCACGTAGAGCTGCATCAAACATGATATAATGGGGAAATGACATTTGTAGAGTCGTTCAAAAACAATAAAAGTGATAAGGAGTATTGTGCGTTTTCGAAGTCTATGTAGTTATATTTACATCTTCGCCTTTAATTAATTTTGGTGTTATTTTATGTGAAACAAGTAATTTTTAATTTCTTTTTCACAGAAACAGAGCCAAATTTCTTTAAAATTCTCTCTGCCATGCCGCAAACGCCAGTAGTTTAATGTATTGCTTGAACCATTTTCAGAGAAATCTGTATTTTCGACGATGGCAAAAATAAAAACGTTAATAATATAATTATAATATTAATACAATATTGATGATAGATATTTGATTCTTCAGTAAAATGTGTTCAAAAAATCAGATCTTTAACCATGGTTTCGTGCAATTCTACTACAAGATAATGCAATTGATAAAAATGCAAAATGCCTCAAATTATTTTTACAAATTTCCCCCACGGATAGACCAAAAGACGCTTAAAATATGGCGCGGGTTACACATTCCTTGGCCTATCTGAATTGTGTAAAATTGCATGAGTTAAAAATAATGGGAGAGGTCTTTAGTTTTTTAAAGCGAGTATCGTCGGAGAAAGCGAGTATCTCTGAACGAGTGCGGGGTGTAGTGGTAACGTGCTTGCTCTGTTGACTCGGAGGTCCTAACGGCACATTTTGGCGCAGAGAAACAATCGCTGGTTGGAAACACTTGCAGGTTTATGTAGTATTATATTGCGTAGCTATTACAAATGACTCAGAACAAACAAAAAGATTCGATGTCATTTTTTCAGGGTTTGAGTTAACAGTGGGAATCTGTTCATAATACGTAAATACCAATTTCCTTGCATTAAAGTTCATTGTCCGAGGCCTCTGTGATGCTTGTAGGAGATCATTTAACTGTTAGTTGCAAGGGTTGTTTGATATCTCTAGCTTAGAACCTCTTTGTTTATTGTCCAAACATTCAAGTTCCTGGACATCGAGCTTTTGTTTTTTCCAATTCAAATAATATGAGGTATGTATTGCTGTGGCACCTAATTTGTTGTTCTTTGTTTTTTTCACACACATATACTGTACCTTTTGTCTAACAGCGCTGGGAATGGTGAAATACACAGAAATGACATAAACGAACAATATCCTAATTTTTATTTACATTACCTCTCGTCAAGAATTTCACGAGCAATAGTGAGCTTAAAACGTTCCTCCATAGCGAAGCTCCGCCGATATTTGCGTCGACGTGGCAACGTTGCATGGCACTCTTTCAAAATCCTCCAGGTTTGTTACTCTAGAAAGAACGCTTCGAGTGTCGTTATTTCCGTATATTTTATTGCATTTCATATGCCACATAAAACGCCTTTGTGGTGGTTACATAACGAACTAGGAGGACGCCGTCGCTTAGATTCGGATTACGACGTTGCCATTTCCAAACAAAAGAGGAATGGTGAAGCAGCTTTTGCGGATAAGCATTTTGAACGCCCTCTAGAACCTATTTAGCATTTTGGTCAAGCACACAAGTTTAATTTAATCGAAAAAGAAGAGCAGAAACCAAAACTAATTGAGAATACATCAAGGTATAGTGTACCGCAAACATGCATAGATTTGAAATATTGTTTAATAATTATTTTTCGAGTATTTAATAAATGTCTCCAATGAAAACAAAATATTAAAAAAAAACAAATTTTGAAATGTTTTTGGGGAGATAATGGAAATATTTGTACAGAAATAGGCCTCGAGCATAAACATCATAACTTTAGAAGTATTATCTCTATTACCGTAATTGTTTTTTTTTGCGTGATAACAAATGATTTAAACTAGTGCCGGAACCAAAATATATTTGTACCATTATTATTTACGTATTTAAAAACATATTTTGTACCGGAAAGTTAAAAAAATAAAAAAAAATTAATTAAATTTTCTTTATGAAAAATTGGTTTTAAATGTTTAGTTTTGGTTCATGCACTAGCTACATGTTTCTCAATTATAACAAAAAGAGAATCAGAGGGTTATTATGCTTACAATCGGAGATGTGATGTTTGAGGCTCCCAAAGACAGCCAAAAAGTCAACTTTCTGGGAAATGGCTCTAGTTTGTAATGTCATAGAAAGGTTACGGGTTATGCCTTATTTTTTTATGTCTAAATTTTCTCTTCTTTTCTAACTTCCTATGAAACATATTCTATTCTTGTGTTGTCTGTTTTTCAGGAAAACCACCCCCGCCCTTTCAAAAAAAGGGGCGTGGTTCCCCCAATGCAAGTCTAAATAAATATTTAAATAAAAACAAAACGAAAGATCGTTGAATAAAAGGGGTTTTCTCCCTAGGTACGAGGAAACAAAAAATACTGAACAGAATAACAATGTACATCACACAAATTTGATATGAATGCCCAAAGAGGAAAATACTTTCTAATTATTTACATAACGTTATGGGAATTGCTAAACATTGTTGTAATTTTGAACATGGACACAATTTTTTTCAACTGCGCATAGCATTACAGTGGATCTGAATACAGATCTAATTTTTTATCCTTCCATTCAAATTGAATAGATTCATAATAAAAAAGAGACGCCAAAACATGTAATTGCTAAAATTCACATTTACAAGGTTTTACAACTTATCTGTTTCACATTCACGTTAACAAAGTGTTTATAACATGAATTACAAGAGTTCAATTATGTAACTTCCTTATCATGTGCTAAGTATTCAATTTTTCCGAATAATTGATTTATTCTCGTAGGAAGCGTCCGGTTGGGTTGGCATATAGCTCTAGCCATGTGACACGTTCTTTGTGTAAATCCACGTTCCGGTTGTTCTCCGCTGGCCTTGGTTTTTTCGCTAATGTTTTGGTTTCGTGATCTTGCGTTGCCATTAATTAGGCCATCGTTAACCACTATTTAGAAGGAGAAGAGGGTTTCATTTGTCATTTTTGTCGCAGGAACATTTACTCGTATTAACTTGTAATTTTCGTCCATATATCATACACACTTTTTAAATTTTAGGATGTTAACAACTGATTGTATAAATCATTGAGTTGAACAACAAAACAAATCTGCCCCTTGATAGGAAGAAGTAGTGGAGGAACCATCTATGTGGCGTTTTTGACGAATATTATACAGATATGTACCTTCAGATATGGGATTTCCTCCAGAATGTAAATAACACTATCGGCTATTACTGATTCTTCAGAAGCAATAGAATTGTCTTTCTATGCGTGGCAATGTACACTGTGAAGTGGCAATTAGTGGCAATATACACTGCATCAGTGCACCTACTATGCAAGATGCTAATATAAAATATTTTGTTTACCTCGGGCAGACGTAACAACTGGAAAATAATACGTATCAATGAAACCAACTCGTATTAATTAACATGTATTTAGATAATATGTTTTCTTTTATTAATATAAGGCAACATGAAATGCTACCATGCAGTTTTCAAATATTATTCCATAAATATATATAGGTACCATTTCCTGAAATTTATTGTGTCCTGTAAATGTTATTTCGCAAACGACCAACAATCTACTTCTAAGACGGCATATCAAAATACATTTAATTGTGTTGCAGTACCTTTTGCAAATGGAGAATTTTTCACAATTGTTGACACACAAACTATACTTACAAATTTTGCGTGAGATCTGTAAAGAAAACAGATATTTGCAAACTTCAGAACATTACTAGCTTTTTCTACGCTCTAATCTAAGGACAGTTCAATAAAGAAGTGTCACTGTGGCAGGACCAATGTCAGTTGCTGGGTCACTATCATCAATGTAAGTCACCATTGCATCCTCCTTGTCGTCTTCAGATTATTTCTCTCTTTTGTATGTTGCATATTTCTTGTAATTCTTAACCTCTTCAACTTTAAAGTTCTGAAGCATCTATCCTTCTGATCTAATTTTGGATCTTTCTTGGTGCGTTTCTAGTGGTTTCCAGTTTCTTATCTGCTTTGTGTCTATTAAAATTCATTATTTATGAAGCAAAAAAAAATGCTTCCTCAAAGATTTTAAATCTACACATATAATTCCATTTTTCTTTCATTTTTTCCATTTCCACATAGGATAGAACATTTTCCCTGAATACTTCTCTCTCGAAAACAGGGACGTGGGTCAGTTGACAGAACCAAACTAAAAGGGACAATCCAAGGAGACGTAACCCACCACCAAGTTCAGCAAATGCTTGCTTCTGTTTTTACAAACTAATTCTTCGGCGCAACCGTACTCTTTCAACGGCAATGAAACTGTCGTGAAAAATTCCTCCAAACTTCCTTTTTACCCTTCAAAAGGAGCTGAAGTATTGGTTCGATATAGAGGCCGAGAATTTCAGTGCAAAGTTTTGCAATATCGAGATGGAAGAAAGTCGCTTTTCGGGAAAGCCAGTCTTCCCCGCTACATGCCGTCACCCAAAGTGGGACCGAAACTAATCGGTTGCTAATACTTGCCAGAGTGACGAAAAAAAATGTCCCGCTAAGACATGCCTTCGCAAGGTGTTGCCGCCAGCGGTCCACAAGGACATAGCGAGCGGAGGAGCTGCAGGCAACGGCCCACCAACGACGTGGACCGCTCACCCGCCTAACAGCAGCACGCCAACTTACTTGCGTCCTTTTTATAGAGTTTTACCTTCTGTTTTTCACGTCCACGCTCAGAATATATTTTTCAGTAACAGACCTTCCCATGAATAGAATGGTACTTGGTTAAGATATGGAATCGGAATATACAGCGAAAAAATTATGAATAATTTTATGTTTATAATTTGTGCCACATTAACGTAAAATATTCAATAAAAGTCAGAGTGTTGTCTAAAAATATTAAATATTTGTATGCTATCGGAACAGAATATTTTCAGAAAAAAATCACTCTAAATATTTGAAGCTAGTGAATTACATTTATAAAAAATATTATGGACTGATACTCCTGATTTGGTAACTTTTGTTATTACTGTGATTAAAAATAAATGTTATTTATTTTACTTCTATTCATGTATTCCAACTTACACAATTATTCTGAAGGGCATCTGACGAGTCCTATTGGCTACGTAGGTGATAGAGTAATTCTATTATGTTTTATTTTTCTGACATAAGGAACTTATACAACCAATACTTACTAATTACTAGCTAAAGGTAAACAAAGGAGTGTCCCAGAAATTGGAAAAACACTGCCATCACAGCCATAATCTAGGTATTCCAAAACATTTTTTGTCTTTACACTTTTTTAAGAATTCGTCTCGTTACGAAGATACAGGCACGTGGACTCTAGGAAGCATTCCCCTTCATAATTTCAACCGACACCTGTCTTCATTTCTACTTGTTTGAAGTTCGAATGTCGCACTGCTGCCCCATGCGTTGCCTAGAGGTCGGAAGTCGTAGCAAATACCTTTTCATAGGTATTATGGAAACATTCGCCAATGTTAACGCACTGCAGTTACAGTATTGATGTAAGCGCAGAAGCTTTGACGGTGTGGGAGATTAGGAAGAAGTACGAAGTATTAAGGCAGCGATTGCCAACTGGACGAGAAATGACATCGGAGCACTGCTTCCCCTTAGAGACAAGGCACTCCGAGAAGCGTCGCGAGCAAAAGGAGGAGGGAGAGAGGGGCAGAGGGCGGTCACTGGTACCGAAAACCTTGGCAATGGACCTTTGCCGGTGTTTCACACAATATAAGTGGGAAAACATCTATAGCCATTAATTTTTCGTTCTGTTAGGGGAAGGAAAGTTTCTTTTTCAAGATACTGGAAAGCAACGGCAAAGTGTTCAGTGTGTTCGAAAGAACAGCAGTATGTTAAAAAGTCCAACCTAGAGATGCATTACGTAGCTTTGCGGCCCAGAGAAATCTGCGACATTAAATAAATTCTGAGAATTGACATAGCTCGCGATCATGGGATGAGTAAATGAATATGCAGTTTGAAGATTGTGGAAAAGGTACTGAAAATCACGAAGATTTATATTGTCAAACAAAACTGTGAATCAAAAATAATCAAGCCTGGGGTCAAAATTCTCTCACATGACCCTTACTGGGTACCTGTTTGTTACATATTTATTAACACTAATTATTTTTTCAGAACGAACTATTTCGTTACATTATATACTATTGTATAAAATATTATTGTCCTAAAAATGTGAAAACTTTCTTTTCCGAAAATGTTATCAAATAGAACAATAGAAGTGGAATTATGATAAAGGGTCGGATATTGTTTGAGCTGTGAATAATGTTCGTCCTCTTACATAATTCTTTATATTGTTACTGAATAACTAACATAATAATTGCCAGTTATAAAACGTAATTATCGATTTTCCAAGCGAACGTTTCCCTCCCACTTCCGTAACATCATTGGAACCCGCCGCCGCGTCGGACACTTGTTCCACCGCTCGACTAAGAGCAAGCGAGCAGATTTCTGTGACGTCACAGGGCATTGAGTTGGCAATAACTGCGTTAAGGTATTAATAGGTTTGTGTTACATTTCAATGCCTCTGCATTTGTGTGGAATCAGCTAACATTGCTCTGAAAGTAGTTGAGACCAGGGCTGCCAAAACATTTGCGAAAGAAGAAAAATAACTGAAGAAAGAGTTTCAAACGGCGAGTGTTCCTCGCCAGCGCATTACGACGCCTGTGTCTTGTCCTACGCACACCTTACCGTCAATTGGCTTGCGAAGTCTCCATATTTTACATCCTTGGATTTTGTATCTGGAGCTACTTAAAAGAAAAAGTAATACTGCACGTATGTACGATATGAAGTTGTATGAAGTTGTATTTCGAATGAAGTTGTATTTCTAGCCGTTCAGAAGAGTATCGCTGCTTGCTCACTGGTGTGCATGGAGGTCATTTCGAAAATTTTGGAATATAATTTCCAATACAAATGTGCAGGCAATTTGAAATTACTGCTTACTGCTGAGAATACTGAAGAATTCAACAGATTTCCTCGAGCGTTGTTACGAACACTCAGCTTTCATATGACCAAAGAGCTATCGCTTCTCAAATGTATTATCTTGATTGATAATTTCGTGTTTCCGGGCGCGTCAACGGTTAAGGTCATCCGTTCCGTAATTGTAGTGCATGCTTTTTCTCCTAGTGGTGGCGGTTATCATACCCCGATGGATGGTGAGATTTGGTGCTGACCTTCACATTGGCAAGCGGGGATTTCCCTAACCAGTTATTTCCCACCAGCGGGACACCGTCCCAGCCGGAACAACCTCTAGCTCCTGGCTGGCCTCCCGACTTGTGTAGTAGTGTAGTTCATGAAAATGTAAGTGAAGGGAGAGAAGAGGACAAGGAAAATGAAGGAAAGATCGCGAGCGGTCCTTGGCGCGTTTGTTAGCGCACTGTTCCGGCATTAACCTAGTGTTGATAGGAGAATCCACGGAAAACTACCGATCAGAGCAGCCGGTCGCTAGAATTCTCCAGACAGCATCTGCGTCCGACCTAGCTGTGTAGTTTGTGTCGAAAACCGCGCCACCGTCGGGGTTGGAACTCTAGGACCGCCCGGTCAGGGGTACTGCAGGAACACCAGTGATGCCCCTGAGCCATCGTAGCGGCTCTGTAGTAGACATTCAATGCCTACAGTACTAGGATGATTTGCATTCATGTGTCAATATTATTTGTTTTCCGTTTTGCTAATTTATCAACTGATTTGTTTCCGCCAATTCCACATCGCGAAGAGATTTACTGAAAATGTACACATTTTATTTTCATTTTAAAGTTCAAATAATTGTTTTTTCAAATTCAAATGCTCGTAAACGAAAGCTGTAAAGATATGAAACTATGTCACGTTAGGACGTTTATGCATGGCATTAAATAATAGAAGACAAAAAATGTTCAGTTAATTCACTGACAGAAATTATTTATTTCCTTATTTATTCTCATTATTCACAATGTTCATTTATTTATTTCCATAACTTTAATAATACTTTTCCTTTCCCATCTATAGTATACCACGACTATTGCAACGAAATTTCGTTCTGTTTTAATTATGTTCGATTTTCTTTACCCAACATTGGCCTGGCAGAGCAACAGTGGTTCGTAGTGTTTTGCAGAGTGAGGGAATGTAAGAAAGGTCTTTTGATAAAGTGATTGTGAGTCGATTACGTATAAAAGGTTATAGTTGTTCTTCCAACATCCGAAAAAGTTCATGTGCCTTAAAATCAAAATATAAAATTGATTTCAACAGCCTTTTTTTGACACATTGCTGTAATACCAGAAGAGAAATTTGTGTAGGTGACATCAACGTAAAGACTTTTGAAAGTGCGTTATAGAAATCTGTGTATAAGTCATAATGAAATAGACCGTTGACAAAACCGTTGTGTCATAAAATCTTCGTATTGATATTCTAAACATGTTTCAAAGTTATTTTTACCGCATGATCTGGGACACATGTAGAGAGTAATAATCCATTAGGCCGGCAAAGAAGATTAAGTGTCGGGTCGTAGGATTTTCTTTCGACATCTCGATGAAGTCAGAATACTAATTTTTCACATCACGAAATTCTTCAATACCGCGTTATATACTCAAATACCATCGCAATTTTCATATTAATGCAGGAAGTTTACCAACTATCTTACATGTATTGTGGTTCCACATAACTATTAACGATAAAATGTTTCTTTATCGAAATCTGATACTTTCATTACTGCTAAACACTCAAGCAATGTTTTTCGCATATAGGAACTAAAAATCAATTGAGAAATTTGCGGAGGGCTGTATGAAAAGTTATAAAATTTATAAAGCAATAGAAAGAACCAAGACGCAGTGCCAGCACAATATTTGCGTCGTCAACAACAATTAGAATTTATTTTATGATAAATTTTAAAGCAAATTTGAAAAAAAATATGAGAAAGAATATTCATGCATTCAAAGAAGATTCTATTTATTATATTCTATTATTTATTAGATTCTATTATGTTATATTTATTTATTAGATTCTATTATATTTACAGCACTTTAAACTAATAGCAAATGGAAAATATCATCATGATCAACGTCAATCTTTATAATTTTTCCTACTAGAATATACCTAATTTTTACATTTAATATTTTAGATTACACTAAATTACAAACTAAATAACTAAATTACACTAAATATTTTAGAAAGTAAAAGACAAATTAAAAACTTTAAAAAAGAACTTTCTTCCATTTTACTATTGATTTAAATCCCTTGCGACTGGTTTTTCCTATAAATCTTCATTATCCTTTTACAGCGCAAAAAAAAAAAACGAATTAAACAGATTGAAAGGAAACCTTTTATAAGGCAACAACTGTCAATTTGAAAATTCTCCCAACCACAAACGACGCAACGTATTTACCTTTTTTTACGTTTCTAGCGTTGCTGATTGGAGTATTTCAAGAGAATCCCTCTATTCAAAGTCGTTTATTTTTAAGATATGTTTATTTTCCACCAATACTGACTGAAGGCGAAGAAACCCAATTCCCATCCTTCCTTCCAAGAATTTAGAGAAATAACGCCGACTGAGGAAGTTGTATAGAGTCCTGCTTTAACCTTACCGATTCCCAGTTTCCAAAACACTGCTACTGTATATTTGCTCACGAACCTAAAAGAGGAAATACTGTACTGCTGCCGAAACAGGAATTGGTTTATGAGGGTATTTCTCCATGAGAAAGAAGTCCTAGCAAAACAGTATTTCGGAGCACTAAAAGTATCGTTAAATTTAACACGCTACGCGACGGAAATGTTCGCTGAAAATCCGAGAACCTTTCGTTCCGCGAAAGCCAATAACTCTTTGAGCAATCACTTGTTCAGAATCCATTACGCGGCACGTATATAATGGTGACCAAGCGGCACTTCTAAAGAAAGCAAGATTCTCAACAAACCCGTACTTTCTCTCTGAGGCCCACTGGAATAACCGCGCACTGGGGTAATCATTTTTTATCCGGGTGGAACCAAGCGAATTGCGCCGGGGTGAAACGAAACTATACTTCTTCAAACAAAACGAATTAAAACATTAATATGACAATTGAAAAAATATTGTTGATGAAAAAGAAAAGAAGAAAAACAAAAATGCATTTGTAAAATTTTAAAAAAGCCAACGACTACTTTGTTAGTACAGAACGTTTCAACGGCTCGCATAAAGATCGTTTCAGTAGCTCGCGTAAATATTTCACCAGTCTCTTTCTATGCATCCCAAAGGTCACCAAAAACGCAAATACTCTTCCTAGAACAGAATCATTAAGTTCATGATAAAAAAATACAATTTCAAATAAATGTTCTCAAAAATAACACATTTCAAAGTTACATTATTGGAACTCAAGAGTGGTGAGGACAAATACGGTTCTCGATTGAATATACCAACATATGTACTTCGCTTCATTGATTTCTTCCTATGAGTGAGAGGAAGTAATTTTGCTTCATATAGGAAAAATAATCCACTTTTCAGTCACCCCACAAAGCCTCACAACCAGAGTTTTTCTGTACAAAAATCGCCACTTTTTTACGCTGCATTACAAGTCGGTCTGTGGACAATGGAAGTTTCTAGAAGTAAAAGTAGTCAGGAAAAGCACGCGCCTGCAAGCAGTCAACCGTGGCGGGCGAGTGGGAGGGAGGGAGGTTGATTGATTGATTCGAGTTTCCGGCCGCGTCAACTACTAAGGTCATTAGTCCCGTAAGTTTAGTGCGTGTTTTTTTCTCGGAAGGTGGAGATGATCTTTTCCCCCGCTAGATGGCGAGATCTGGCGCCGACCTACCGTCGACTACCGGGGTTTACCCCTCAACCATGTATCGCCAACCAGCGGGGCACCGCCGGGGGCTTGGGTGCGGGGGCTTCGGGCGGGAGCGGGGGCAGGGGGGTCCAGGGCCGTGGGCAGGGGGGGTCCAGGGCGTGGGGCGGGGGGCGAGCGGGCGGGTCAGCAGCAGGGGGGCCAGCAGGCAGGGGAGCGGGTGGGCGCCGCGAGAGTGATGAGTAGCACGTGGAGGTCCCATCCCGGGGGCAACTCGGAGCCGACAGCTTTCTTTCGCGCTGTTCCACGTCATTACCAGCGCCACCTCGTGCCTTCGCGCCGCGCCCGCCGCTTTGGCGGCGTGTCGCCTTGCCAGCTGACCGGTCGGCTTGCTGGCCGCCTGCTACCGCCTCGTTTGCCTTTGGACGCCGACGGGCAGAACCTCTTAGGGGGACGAAACGAGATCAACCGATCATGCAGTGCAGGTCTTTACAAGAGCGTAAAAATCGACAACTCCATGGCTGGAAGAGATGGTGGAAGATCGCTACCGATCAAGTGATCGATCGATTTCTTCGGTAGATTTGTAGAATTATTTGAACGCGACAACGTCAACAACGAAGTTATTCAAACAACGCTAGATTCATCGTATCATTCAATCAACCGATGGAATCAAAAGAGCGATCTAGCCATCAAGTCTATTTAATGTTTCAGGAACTTCACGCATCAAGTTTTTCCATTGTAAAACTGAGCTTACCAGTCCTTATCTGATCAGTCTCCCATCATCCGTAGGTCTTTACAAGAGAGTAATAAAAGCCATGAACTGCCCAGAAGGGATTAACGACTGAAGAACATTACTGATCGATGAATCATGTTGTCGATTAATTGGTCAAAACGGGTCTCGCTGGAATGAGTGAACTGCAAAGAAGGATGTTAATTCAACACCGTGATCAACGAAAGGATGGATTCCTGTTTTCCAACTCAGTACTTTTGCCTTCTGAATCCGCGTATCAACTGTCATCTATTTCAAGTCAAGATTTTACTGCTTTATTTTTCTCATTGAAACTTGATCTACATTTTCGATAGGTTTGCTTCTCTCCTCCACTCAGCTTTTCTCCTCTACCCAGCTCCACGTTGCTCAGAAGGCGTCTGCTACCACCTCATTTGCTTTTTACAAGCGCCAACAAGAGAAATCTCGGCAGAGACTAATCGAGATGACCCAATTGATGCAGTGTAGGGCTTTACAGTCGCGTGGAACACTTCGGGAAACATTACGTGTGGAAGAGATGGCAGAAGAACACTAACCCGTAATTGGATTGCTATAGCGATTGATCGAAAGAATTTAGAACGAGTAAACCATCAACGAGAAAGTAACACAACAGCGTTATCCATCAACCAACCAATAAAATTCATGGAGCTTCCTATTAACATACATGTATTATTGTGTAAGTACATATCCAACACATTTCTTTTTCATTTAAAGCTGAGAGATGACGCATGGCTCCTTGTTAGCTATAAGTTACTAAGAGATACTATTCATAATTTCTTGATCGGGCTTTCCTCTAGTTTCCTTAGACCCATTAAGCTACATTTGAGTTGGTCCTGTATTTAATTTCTAGATACCAAAAATAGCCTTCCAACTCCAATCAGAAAATGGGGCGGCTACCTGCAAACAATTCGGCACGCGACTACACAGATGTTAGACAAAATATGAGAGGATTAAAGGGAAGAAATTCCCTAGAATGGTATCTCATCCAAGCCAATACACCACGAAATGCACTGACAACACGTGAAAAGACAACTAAATTTTAAACAGTAGCAATAAATGACTAATATCACAAGATATAGATCAATCGGAAACATTTCAGAGAATTTATACGATAAATAATATAACCAGTAATGAATGTATATAAGTAATATAACGATATAACCAGCAAACTGATTTACAGCAGTGGGTATGTTGAATCTACAGTCCCTAAAGCGATTGCTAACTACGTTACTTATCATGGACCTAAGAAGAACTCAGGCTATGTTTTAGTTAACGCTCGCTTCAATTCACTTGGCATTTTTATTAATTATGTAATGTTCGTTCACGGAATTTCAAGTTTTCTTCCAATTTTACTATTATTATTATTGTTATTATTATTTCTTTTTCTCGGGATTTTCACACCCGAGATTCCAGGTTTTAGAGGCTTTTAGATACACCACATTCCTACCTTTATACATTTATAACCGTGTGAACAATCCGGCAGGTTTCAAGAATGACATTTCAACATTTGGAATAATCCAGAGAACACCATAGAAACCTGCCGAGAGCTTGTTCCACAAATTCCACATGCATTTGTCGGGGATCGAACTCAGCCCAGCAGCGAATGCGCTAACTATTATGACACAACCCCTCTCCCGAACTCCAGACTTTACACACTATAATTCCACTACTTTGTCATGTACACCACAATAACTAGCGTCAACCTTTTCGACAAGAAATGTACTGGAATTGTTTTTATTATGTAAATAAAACGATGTAGTGCAAATCCAACTTTATTGCTTCTTTAATAAAGCAACTTCATAATTTTACTTACTTCCCTCACTAAAAAACGATTTCATCCATTATGGATATAATTCTTCTTTTGAGTACATTTCAATGCCATTCCACGTTGACGTGGTGTCGTCCAGAGCTGAGAAGATATTGTTGAGACTCTCCCGTTTCACATCCAACCAGCTCCATTCCATCGCGCTTCCAATTTCCATAATTATTCAACCTGAACTAATATCAACAACCGTTCATCAATTCCTAAACTCCAGGCGCAACGCTTGTAAAAACGCGATTGATGTGTTTCAGATGAAGCCAGCTATTTAGCAGCTTTTGCGATGAATAGTTAGGTAACTCAATGACCCCTCAGATGAATATATTCAGTATATCATCCGCACTTGGGCTTTTCACTGGGCGCAGCCAACGTCTAT
>JAHLJT010008446.1:3245211-3277266 GCA_031308135.1 Acheta domesticus | reverse complement strand
GGCACTGCCCTCCGATCGACTCCAGGCGAATGCCGGAGCACGACCCTAACAAACGGGCCACGGACCGCGCGTGATCTTTTCCACCTCTTCCTCGTCCTAGCCTCTTCCCTTACACATACACTAACGTGCACTAACAACCGCACACGCCGCGAGACCGGTCGGGAGTTTCGAGTTTGTCCCGGCTGGGGCGGTGCCCCGCTGATGGGGGATACCTAGTTGGGAAAACCCCGCTAGCCGACGGTAGGGACGCGTCGGATCTCGCCATCCTGTAAGGAAAGTCCACCGCCCCCTCCCGAAAACATGCAATACACTTTCGGGATTAATGACCTCTGTAGTTGACGCGCCCGGAATCACCAACAATCAATCAATAAATCACGGCACTGCCTCTTTCTTCCCTGTTCCCCCAGCCCCTCTTAATTCCTTCTCGTTCCGCGCAGCTCCCAGCCGTTCCAATTCCTTAAAGTCCCTCGCAGAACCTCCCATTTCCCCCAATTCGTACCAATTCTTCCAGGTCCTCAAAATTCCCAGGTTCCGTTACTGAAAAAGAGATTTGCCAAATGTTTTGTCTAGCGTGTGTTACTGTATCGTGAGTCACGCAACATTAAAAAAGAAGAAAGATATTTTCGTACAAAGTTGAGAAATGTGATTGTCGAAGAAAATGTTGAAACTACTAAGAACCGACAAAGTTTGAAATCAAGAATGAGAATGAGTATACAAGAAAGTCATTGCTGTGATAAAAAAAACCGGCAGGCGATTTGAGTGGGTCATATTTTGGACCAAAATTGCCTTGAAACAAGAGAAGATAAAACTGAAAGAAAATACGAAAACGCAGAAGAAAGAATGTTTGACGTGGGAGTTCTCGATGTGATAAGACATAGGAGAGACATGTAAAAACGGACAAGGGAGAGACATGTAAAAACAGAGCATACGGCAAATCAAAACAGAAAATATGCAGGCGCAACATGTCGTTTGTAAGACAGATTCATATATTGAATTGAATTGAATTGAATTGCCTTATATTAGAAGACGAAGATATTACTACAAGAAATTCAGCGTGGTTTCTGTGACAGAACTCGCCCCCCAAACGAAATTTCCTGATACAAAACTATTTAAAAACACATTTCAAGAGATGCATATTAATTGAACTGTGCCGTTTAAAAAACTCATATTCTATTTGTTTGTAGGAATGAACACTTTAATATATTCCACTTTCCCCCAGAGTACCTCACACAAAATGTGTGTATGTTTCAAATCAGAGTTACAAAACATAATCCAATCTTTCAATTTTTTCATTTTATATACATAATATTCTAATACTGCCCCTTTTGGCAGATATGTTACTTTTTGGTACAAATAATTATAAATGAAAAAGTTTTGGAAGTCGATGTCTTCGAGGTAAAATCAGGAATGTTAACTCGACGATTTGTACTTCGAATCCTTTCTGATAATATTTTGCTACTAGTGCAAACATCGTTAAAATATTTAAAAAATATTTACATTCAAACCTTAAATGCCTTACTATAATTATCACTGTATGCACTATTTACGATATTATTAATTATAATTAAGCGTATTGTTGACATTTTAAGAAACTAACTTTTTCTATTCCAAGTTACACATAAGAGAATCACTGAGGAAATGGAGGAGGAAACGAATTAAAATACACAAACAACTGCAGTTCACCAACCTATTTCCTTTACCTGTGAGGGGGTCGCGACACCGCTGACTTGTCCCCAAATACTTCGGCCCTCCCGAGAGTGTGAACGATCCGTTACTTGCAGCAAGAGGTTGAACTGGCTCAAAGCAAAACTGGCAGATCACGCCAGCCGGTCACAGTGCTACCCCGAGTGAAGTTCCCAGTGTAGACACACGCACCATCTGCGCGCAGCACCTTCCCAGGGCGGCGAAAGGCCTCGGGGTCAGGCGAGGGGGTCAAACGACGGGAGTTCGCAGCCCCGAGCAGAGGGTAGCGCTGCCTTCCCTCGGCCACCTCTCCTGGTGCTGGGGCCCGCGAAGGGGGCGGGGCGGAGCGGAGCGGGGCGGGCGAGGCGGGCGCGCTAGCGTGTCGCCCGAATCGCCTCGTAAAGCGAGCCGCGCTCGATAACCGCCATGTCGTTGCGGCGCTCGCCCCTTCCCGCCCCGCTCCGCCGCCGCCGCCGCCGTCTGGCGCACCCTGTGAAGTCCCCCTGCCCCCGTTGCCCATGGCCCTTCGTTGCCCCCGCCGCTCTGTTGATGCTGCTGCCTACGCCACACGATCCTCCACGACCCTGCCGCGACGCAGTGATTCCGGGCGCGCCAACTACGGAGGTCATTACTCCGGTTAGTGTAGTGCGTGTTTTTTCTCGGAGGTGGCGGTGATCTTTTCCCAGGTGGATGGCGAGATCCGTGCCGACCTACCGTCGACTAGCGGGGTTTCCCCTAACAAGGTATCTCCCGCCAGTGGGGCACCGCCGCAGCCGGGACAAGCTGTAAGCTCCTGAGCGGTCACCCGGCATGTGTGGTAGTGTAGTGCATGTTAATGTGTCTGTGTAAGGGTTGAGGACAGAACAAAGAAGAGGAATGAAAGATCGCGCGCGGTCTGTGGCGCTTCCTCCCCGTTTAACGCGCATTCCGCTCTGCGCACATCCCAACACAGCGCCACCTCCCCGCATGGCACACCACCCACTACACGCGCCTCCATGGACCACGCACCTCCCCGCTACATGCATCTCCACGCTACACCCTCTCACCCGCTACGTGTACTTCCGCTACACGCATCCCCCACTCCACGAACCCCCCGCTACAACGACCTGCAACGACCCCCTACACTGCCGCTACACGCATTTCCTCGCCACACGCACATCCTTGCATTGAGCATCTCCCCACTACAAGCACATTCCCACTATACGTACCCATCTCCTCATTACGAAGTGCGCGCCCTACCGTCACCCGCGACTTACTTCATCCCCTCTGAGCCGTCCCTCCTTCTGTTGCCACTCCACACATGTCGCGGCGCCTGGGCAATTGCCGCCAGCTATTTCACCTCGCAATCCCCGCACGCAAAAAACTGACGCATGACATAGTGCCTCCCCCAGCCGATGCTTTTGATGCTGTCGTCTTCCTATCTCTGTCGTTTCCCTATACCGTCTCATTACCAAAGTCACACACCCCCTGCCGCCTTGCATGCTGCGCTCCCATTCGCGACTGATCAGCCAGCCCGTTGCGCGCACCCCGCAGCCATCGGACGCGGTTTAGACCATTCGCCCCGCCCCGCCCCGCCCCCGCCCGGCCCCAGCGTCCGCGTTAGCGCGCAGCTGCGCCATCGGCCGACGGAAGGCGGCACGGAGTCAGGCGGTGGCGGCTTGGCCGCACCCAACCCAACACCCCACTTGCGCCAAACTTGGAGTATTATTAAATAAAAAAAATATATAATGACAGAAAATTAGTTATTTATATTTTTAAGATCCGATTTGGAAATATTTATAAAGCGCGCACCGCACGCACGGCCGGCGGCGATGACGCGCTACCGTTTCCTTCCGATCGCCGCAGCCGGCAGCAGCAGGCAGGCTCGCCGCGGCGCCTCTGCTGCGGGGCCGGGGGGCGGGCGGGCGGGGCGGGCAGGGCGGGCCGGGCGGGTCCGGGCGGGGCCGGGCGGGGCCGGGCGGGGCCGGGCGGGGCGGGCGGGGCCGGGCGGGGCCGGGCGGGCCGGCGGGGCCGGGCGGGGCAGGCGGGGCCGGGCGGGGCCGGCGGGGCCGGGCGGGGCCGGGCGGGGCGGGGGGCGCGGGGCCGGGCGGGGCCGGGCGGGGCCGGCTGGGTTTGTCGGGGCGGGGAGGAGCGGCGGTATGTGGTGCTGGGCGCATATAACGCGAGCTGATATGGGAGAGAAGAGGACGGCAAATGCTGCACCTGCCCGCGCAGGAACAAGAGAGCGGAGGCGCGGGCGGGGGTGGGGGTGGGGCTGGTGAGAGAGGATGAAGCAGGGAGGGCAGGGTGGTGCGTGATGTGGCGGGTAGTGTGAAATAAGGGAGTGGAAGAAGGGAGAGACGGGAACGGAGAGGGAAAGAAGAGGGAGATAGGGATGAAGAGAGAGAGGGATGAAGAGGGAGAGAGGGAAGAAGGGGGAGAGAGGGATGAAGAGGGAGAGAGGGATGAAGAGGGAGAGGGGGATGTAGAGAGAGGAATGGATGGGAGAGGGAAAGAGGGGAGAAGTATCGAGAGGAGACAGGAATGTGAGAGACGATGGTATGGAGAGGGACGGTGGTAGAGAGTTGTGGGAGAGAGAGACGTGGAGGGAAAGAGACGTAGGGAGGAAAGAGGGGTGTGGGGAGGGAAGGAGGATGTGCGTATCCAGGACGTTTATATGCAGGTGGGTTAAAAGAAGGAATTTAAGAAGAGCGGTAGTAAAGGGAGAAGCGGGAGTGATATGGGATCCTGTAAAAACGAGAACAAGAGAGAAGACTACTGAATGTATAGAAAGGAATATAAATGAAAAGTGGAAAATTGACTGATATATTTGGGGAGAGTTGCAAAGAAAGAATGAAACAAGACGCCTAGAGAAAATAAATTAGGTGGACAAAAAGAGAAGGAAGAACTTATGGGGAACGCCCACAACCATAGCCGCTACTCTACCCCGAATTGCTCTTTATTAGCATCAATATTACTGATTAACGAACCATTAATCAACCCTCTCCACTTTTATTTGGGAACTCAGTTATCCCCAACAGACCAACTGTCCACAACTTTCAGCTTTATGAAACGTCTTTCTCTAATCTAATTCAGTATCCTATAAATGATTGATAAATGCAGCTCTGCACAATACCCCAACCAATACTATTACTCTCCCAGCTGGTTTTGTTATCTTCTATCGTAGGGGAATGTGTTGTAACTTTGACCTGCGGTACCTTTAATCACTCCTTGCAATAGTGAGTATTACTGATCAATTTCAGAAGTTGGTATTCCTAGTTTATACTCCTGCTCCCAGAGCTGCTGTAAGTCTTGTCATTTTTGAAAAGCTCCATTAGTGTTGCCTATAAAAAAGTATCTTTGCAACAGTCAGAAGTATTCTTCGGATTATTTTATGTCAAAACTTGAATTATATTTATTCTATTTCGTAGTGAAAAAAGACCCAAATGTAATACAGACATTCTAGGTGAACTATGTAGTATACTATTGCAACAAAAAAAATTAACGAGCGAGAGGTTTCGTCAGCGTAAATGACAATTTGTGTGACGTAGATAAAGGACGATATTGTGTTCAAGCTTCCAAATCCAGCGCAGGCAGGTGGATTTGCACATCTGCAACACCATTTGTTATATAGTGTCGATCTATCTCACTACTGTCTGGAATACCTGATTTTTTATTCTGTATTACTCAATAGGCTTTTGTTTCTTATATGTGAAGGCATTATTATTAGTTTAAGCTGTCATTTAGAAACTTTAATTATTTAAAAGTTAGCTTCAGATTTGCACGATTTGTACTTTCATGTGCTTTGTTCTGTAATTTTTTCACAGATACTGTAATTTTTATTGCTGGTGTGACTCATACATGCAAATTGCGTTGTTAAAATTTAAAAGTTACAGTTTTATTAATAAAATAAGTTCCAGTTGATGATTATAATTTGTGTGAAGTGGTCAAAGATACAACTACCCTTGGTCAGTGGTAAAACATTGTGTTGTACCTTCGACTATTTTTTCCTTTCAAAAATTGAAATCTACAATATTTAAAATTAATTTCAGATCATGATAAAATAATATTTTATAGAAAATATTTAAGTGCTTGTTTTAAAACCTTAAATAAATAGTAAAGTAAGTAAAGTTACCTTAAGTATGTAAATAATATAAAACTGGAGGAGAAAAAATGAAAGTAAGAAAAGTGATCAAAGGTACACCACCTTACCCTACATCAAACCATTTTCAATTGTAAGTTGTAACTGTTGTTCATCCATATCACATAATTATTATTTAACATAATTCATAACTGCTTTCCAAAATTGTCCTTGTATTGTTACTGTGACCCTTGATATTATCCTCATAAATACTCTTGATTTAATTACACTCTATCATAAATATTTCTCTCAATTTTTTCAAGATAAGTCATCTAAATACCCTTGTAAATATAGTTGGTATTATATATACATATATATATATATATATATATATATATATACACACACTGTACATAATTGACAAGTCTTATACTCTAGCACAGGCACTACAGTAGTAATATATAAAAAAACACTACACCCTACAGACTAAACACTTCTGTCTAGTTCATCCTGTATTTATTAATGTATAATATTTAATTGTTTTTCATTTCTTCCAATTTCCAAATTTTATAATATTTCTGTATTCCTTCATAGCCATATAACTCCATTACTCATCAGCTCCTCACTACTGTGACCTCACTACTACATCAACAAGAACTGTTATTCCACTACCAACATATCTCAGCAACTCCCTTCTATTGTTCAACATACCGAAATATAATTAATTGAGTTCATTTAAATTTCAGAAATCCACCTTGCAGGTATAACTCATAAAAATATTTTCAGTGCAGTTCACATATTCAAATATCTTGTTTACCTCAATTTTTCTTTCTCTTCTATATATTTCAACAAACGTCAGTAATATGATTATCTTTATAAATGACAGTTTACTTCATTCTCACATTCTCTTAAATAAATAGCCCCAAAATAGTTCTAATGCTTTAAATATCATGAGTGGTACAAAGGTTTACTTATATCATTTATACAACATACACTCTTTTAACAATAATTGTTAAAAGAGAATTATTCTGCTTTCTGTATTTACCACTTACAGTCCTTTCAACATATTGCAATACTTTTATTACAACTATTTATATTTTAAAGTATTATCCTCCTCTTCCCATCATCGTAGCCTGCCGCTTCCTAACCTATACACTGTATCAATCTGGTACTTATATCATGTATTCATCAGTCAAATATAACCCTAAATTGTCCCCATTCACCTTATTTTTTGTAAATTCTATATAGGCCTCCTTACCTACAATCTCATATGTCTATAATCTCACAGTCACATGTACTTTTGGCTGTCTTTTCACCATTCATCTTACGCCAACCTTACATCCCAGTTCTGCATATTCCTAAGTCCACGTACCTGATACTTCATGCATTCCCATGCATCATCTTCTTATGCTTCTTCAAAATATCTTCTGTTTAATCTTATACATATTCAGTATGTGATAGAAAAGACAACCACAAATTAACTTAAATGTCTCAACTTTTTTATCGATTTTATTTCACATTTGCTATTCAGAGTAAACTTTCTTTGCATTCCAAATCTAGCAATTATTATTGAAACACAACTCGCACATACTACTTGAACTCCCAGTTCACCGTCACCAGTCCCACTCACAGCCATGTATTCTTGTCAATTGCATCGCACTCTCTGCGATACGTTCAGTTCGGCGACGGGACGATATGTGTTGAACAAGAAATATTCGGATGTAAATAACAGTATACGATATATGCAAGAAATCGATGTTATTGGCCTTTATGAAACAGAACAGGGAGAAACTTTGGGTCATATCCCAAAGACGTGGTCAGACGGAAGAGCAGGCCTCATGGCCTGAGTCTCGCCACGTAAAATAAGTCAATTCAATTCAATTCAATATCCCACATCGTAACGAGTCGACTATGACGCCCCGAGATCGGTGAACGAAAGCGAAGAACGAGTGGCGGGAATGAGGGCATCCTGTTTGCGTAGTTCAAATGACAAGTTGGTCTCTTTAAGTAGTTCGAATGACAATATGTGACGTCATACAGCAGGCGAGTGGGCACTCTCTCTGGCAAAAGTCTGCCGTAGCCAGACTTTTGCGGGCGTATAAGGCTACGGTCAGAGTGGATCCGTATTCTGCCGAATTCGCGTTCGGCTGATCACGGCCGTTTACGGTCGAATATATCAAATCCTCACTACAGCGCTGGCACTTTCACAGTGCATCCGACAAGTTCTGGCAAACACGACCGAACTTCGAAGTGGGAAGACCGATATCAAACGAATTTGATTCCTTCGGCCGATCTGAGCTGTCGGAGATGAATGTTGAAATGCTCGTTTCACTTGTACACGAACGAGATGCTCCGTGGAAGACACCGGATTTCAGATAACACAACAGGGGCAAAAGCAGGAAGTCATGGAATGAAATCGCAGAAGAAATAGGCGAAATTAGTACAAAACGTGTTTTAAACATGGGACACAGCCTCACATACCTTATGATTATGAACAGTCTATCCTCTGTAGAAATGCATTTTCTAAAATTCTGTCCTCGGCAAATTATGTTTGAATAAATTGACACCAGGCAGAAGTCCCAAGTTACGTAAGTGCCCCTCCCACTAGTTAACGAAATTCTTATGTATGTACTTCCGAACACAAACGTTTGCTGCAGATAAGCGGTGGCCGAGATCGTTAAGCCAGTAGTGTCATAGCGATCTCGGACCGAAAGATCTCGGGTTCGAGTCCCACCTCGGGCATTGTACTTGTGTTCATCATTTCACTCCCTGTCATCACCATAACTTTACATAACGTTAAACCCAACAGTGGTCGCTAATGACCTTGATGTTAATGCGACCTAAAATATCAACAAAAAAACTGTTTGCTCAAACCGTACTGTTTCAAAAGTACTTGAGTCTGCCACGACAAACTCATGCGACGTTCTGCCCCCAAGGCAATCGGGTTGGCGATATTAAGCAGCCTCAAACGAAATATATTACTCCACTTCTTTTTAATATTTCCTGTATAAATGTAATCCATACAACCCAATTTCTTTTGAAATTTAAGAGGTCCTATTTGGAGAGGTGTTCATTGATTCTACCCCTTTTTAAAGGTCATTGGCTTTCAATAAATTGTTGACCTCCATTTCTAGTAAGAAATCCTATACTTAGGGCTTGAAATAAAATACATGTCTTTTAGCGGGAGGACTTCTGGAGAGCCACGAGAAAGTAACCCTGTGCAATATGGCAATGTTTTATAGTTAATCCTCAAGATCGCTAGCTAGTACTACAAGATGTCACTAAAAACAATAGTTTTTTAAACAATAAAAGTTTCGAAACTTTCGTTTGCATTCAACATATCATCCCAAAATAATGTATTGGTTACCACATGAAAATATATTATGGGGTTCACATTTAGAATTTTAAAAGGTTAAAATTTAATTGATAATTTAGGCAATATTATGAACAAATTTTGTAAAGAACAAATAACTTAGAAAACAACCACGTCAGCAATATATGAGTAACATTACGTAAGATTAATATTGTTTCCATAGATACCAGATACCACGTCAATACTAACTTGAAGAAGCAGGAAGCGACTTTGTAAAAGTCCAGAACCCATTTTTACACCCAACGGATAACTGGACAGTTTTCAATATAAATCTATATATCTGAATTATAGAATTCCACGCAAAACACGAGCATGTTGAAAATTCTCCCTTGGGCAGTTCTCCGACGTCCACAATTGCACTAATGGTAAGCAAACAGCTCGAAGTCACGCCGTCAAGGCTGCGCCAACGAGCCGAAGATAACATTTATGAGAATGCTTCGATCGTCCATCGCCTGACATCTCTCGTAAGTAATTGTGGGGAGTCGGATGGCGATGTGGCGGGTTGGGGGGGCAGCGGCGAGAGGGGCGAATGCGGCGGGTGCTTGGGTTGATTCAGTGTTCGTGATTCCGGGCGCGTCAACTACAGCGGTCATTAGTCCCGTACGTGTAGTACGTGTTTTTCTCGACATGTGGCGGTGATACTCTCCTCGCTGGATGTTGAGATCCGGCGCCGACCTACCGTCGACAAGCGGGGTTTTCCTTCAAGCAGGTATCTCCCACCAGCGGGGCGCCGCCCCAGCCGGGACAAGCTGTAAGCTCCCGACCGGTGTCCCGGCATGTGTGGTAGTGTAGTGCATGTAAGTGTAAGTGTGTGTGTAAGAGGAGAGGATAGGACAAGAGGAAGGAAAGATCGCACGCGGTCCATGACCCGTTTGTTACGGTACTGCTCCGGTATTCGCCTGGTGTTGATCGGAGAAACCACGGGAAACTACCGATCAGACCAACCGGCTGCTAGAATTCTCCTCCAGAGATTGCGACATTTGGGCATCGACCTTAACAACACTGCGGTAGACCTTACTCACTACTCAACTTTTTTTTTTTTTTTTTTTTTTTTTTTTTTTTTGTAGACCTTACTCACTACGCAACGTTTTTAATATTAGGCCTAATCCGATTTCCTGCTCACAACAACAATTACCAGTACCAAACCCTTCTCGTCATGTAGAATCGGCCTTTTCTCGCAATGATACACATGAATATTTCATTTATCTAAGAAGACATTACTTTTCCCTTCTATCGTATCATTCGCCAAAATGTGCATACATTCTAATTTTCGCCAAAATGTTCAGTTTTTCAAAACTTTAAGTCATTCTGTGGAGAGGAATGGCGTTCTTTTATTCATCTACCTCACCACGAGGGAAAAAGGAAACTTTGTAGAAGTTTGAACATTTAAAAAAAATTAAAATTTTCTCTAATAAGGATAGACAGCATAAAACATCTTTAAAACTATATTATCTCAATTTACAAGAACCTGACATTCCCCCGTTTTTCACCTATTTCGTTCGTTTACTGGATAAGGGATAACCAGGAAGTATTTCATCATTTGCTCAGTATACCTCTGCGCTACTGCGGCAAATTCAGAAAAAAATACTCAGAATCTATGAAAGTTCCTGTGATAATTTAAAATTAATAAAAATATACGCCATTTAGTGTGTGTGTGTGTGTGTGTGTGTGTGTGTGTGTGTGTGTGTGTGTGTGTGTATGTGTTTCTGTCCAGGGCTGTGAGGACTGAGGACGAGAAAAAACAAATACGATGTGGTGCATCAAAACTCTTTCCGGAAAACCGCGGTAACTTGGTCGTGAATTACGCTAAAGAGAGAAATGTCGCCAATGTATCGCTAATGATCTCTATCTCATACTTTTAACGTCGAAAACTGGCAAAGATTGTCCAAAATATTTGTAAGTTATCATAAAAAACTGCAGTAATTTTATAGTTATAAACTAACTCGTTATAGTTATAAACTTGTGATAAGCTACAAGACTCTTATAGCTTATCACAAACACAGCAGAGTCGGCCCCGTTGCCGAGATTGCTAAGGCAGTAGTGCCGTTGTGATCATCGACCGTGGGGTCGCGGGTTCCAGTCCCGCCTCGGACACGGTTGTATGTGTATCATCACCATATCATTTCATCCTCATACCATTACGTTACAGTCAATAGTGTTCGCTAATGACCTAGTAGTTGATGCGACCTTAAATAACAAAAGAAAATATAGCACAGAATGTGAGAATTGCATATTCATTATAGTAACGTAGAAGAATAAACATAAACAGCGGTGTTGTAAATAACTTGAAGCCATAATGAGCAAAATATCCTAAAGCACTTATCTTTTTAGAACGTATGTAAATCGTAATCGTATTAGAGATGTCGACTTAGAAGACGATAACGGGGAAAACACTTCCCGAAATCCGTAGAATTGTAAACGCCTTTAAAGAGTGAATAATCCAATTTATCATTTCTATAGAAATATATTTTGGTGCTATCTTCATTCCTTCACCTTTGCCAGTGCCATTTGCGAAGTGTCCTCAACGCGTCGAGCACAATAATTCAGCCCGTTTAGGTCCGTGGGGCCCTCCCACAAAGCAACCCCGCCCAGCAATCGTCAATAAGCAAGGGCGCAGCGTTGATGGCGCTGTCCGCGGGCGCAATGCGTATTGCGGGGCTCAGCCAACCCGCAAAGGATTCGCTTACGGGCCCCGGGCGCAGGGCGGCGCAGGGCGGCGCAGGGGGGCGCAGGGCGGCGCAGGGGGGCGCAGGGCGGCGCAGGGCGGCGCAGGGCGGCGCAGGGCGGCGCAGGACAGGCCCGGCTCCCGAGGCGCGGCGCGCTCCTACTAGTATTATGCGGGGGGCGGGGCGGGGAGGGGAGGGGAGGGGCGGGGCGGGGCGGGGCGGCGCGGGGCGGGGCCGTCGGGAGAGTTCCCAGGCGATCATCAAAGCCGTCGAACGGCCGCAGGGGGCGCAGTCTGTTGCGGAGTGGGGCGGGGAGGGCGGCGGCGACGGGGACGGCTGCCTGCGAAGTTGGTATAGGCGGCGGGGGCGGCGGGTGTGGTGAGAGCGGCTTGTGCGGCGGGGACAGTGGGGGCGGCGGGGAAGACGGGGGCGACGGGGGCGGCGGGGGCGACCCGGGCGGCCAGGGCGGCAGGGACGGGGGATGCAGTTTGCGGGGCGGTAGGGCACAGCGTCCGTGGCACAGCGGGGGGTGACGGAAGGCGGTAACGCCAAAAGCGCCCAGTCCCGCCCGGCCCCGCCTCGCCTCGTCTCGCCCCGCCCCGCTCCGCCCCGCCCCCACCCCTGCCCGCCGGTTTCCCACGAATACAATTATCCCTGAGATGAATCGGTTTGTCGGTCGGCAAGTCGGGGACTAATTCCCGATAATGACAGGCGCGGGCGGGTGGGGGAACGATCCCGCGATGCGACTGAGGGGGCGGAGCGCGGCGGGCGGGGGGAGGGCGGGGCGGAGGCGGGGATGACGGCGTCGGACGCCACCGCCGTCGAGCCTGCGCCACCACCGCCGCCGCCACCGCCGCCACCGCCGCCACCTCCGCCGCCGCCTCCACCGCCGCCTCCGCCGCCGCCGCCACCGCGGTGCGATAGCGACACTAAATGGCGGTGATAACCGCTGACAGATCATTAGCTACGCCTACAAAAGGCTCAGGATTAATCTATTAATATTTGCAACCGCAACCGTTTTGTTGAATGGCGCCGATCGCGCCGCCTGATAGTCTCCGTGATTTATGCTATCTTGCGGAAATAATCACATCCGAAATCATTTTATGCGGACCCAGGTTTTAATAAGCTTCCTCCCCGGAGGGGGGATGGTGGGGGAGGGCAGGGGAGGGGCAATGGCGGGGACAACCGCGAGGATTCGCAACTTGCCGTGGAGGGTTGGCGTCGTGGTTGGTGTCGATGATGTCGATTAGTCGATTTCCAAAGAATTGCATATCGAAGTTCAGAAATCGAACCTCACTATTCGACGTTCACTACTTAAAATTAGAATCTTCGGATGGGGATCCAAGTCTCTTCTTAATTCTGACTGACAGTTGCCTATCTCCCCAATGAACGGTTTTTGTTAATATGGTTTTTTTCTCTTGGAAACGTGTTGCATAAATTAGTTTTTCACGTCAATGTTGTACGACAGGTACCTCATAGACCTACACAAAAGGTCCGAGCAATTTTTTTTCTGAACTGCAGAGAAGCAGAGGTCAAAAGCATACTTTATGTCCCTATCGATGATATTTATTTTAAGATTTACAAGAATAAATTGTTTGATTTATCTTATATTCATTCCAGCATGTTGAATTGTAGGTACGCCTATTTTCATTTCACTGGATTCACTGAACTTTAACTGGAGTCTTTTTTCAACTTTCAATTTTCAACTGGATTCATATTTCACTGGATTCAGTGTACGTTAGATCTATTGGCATATTTTTCGTTGTCGGTTACTGACTGGCAAGTGTGGTAGAGCACCCTAAAATTGAGACAATTAACATAATCTCAAATTCAAGAAAATTCCAGATTAGTTGTAGGGAATCTAATACATCGTTGAAATTGCATACAAACATGAATGAAGTAAAAAGTTTTTCCATATATGCTTGGTACTCCCATCTGCTAAAGAAATTATGATTTTACTAAATGCAATGTGTGTTTGAAAAGCAATAGGACTCAGAGTAAGGATTTTTCTTTTAGTTCCTATAAAATGTCCTTTCCAGTATAGTTTATTCTACAATGGAAAATCGTTCTATCTACTTCTGCCATCTATTTTACATTGTGTTTATGATATCCCGAGTATTCATAGTAAATTTCCGTGTGTTCGCGTTTCGTGTGATACACAACGTACTGGTAAGTGTTATGTTGAAATTGAATGTACATATCATCATAGTTTCAGATTTAGAGCAATTGCACTTAAGAAGGAATGAGTTTCCGATTACACTGTTGTACGGGAGATAGATGCACATTTCATATTTCCCACTTTGAATTCAAGTTCAGTATCGGGTATTGTGGACGTGTTTGTACAAAAGTGAAAATTGTGTGTGTTCGGCATGAGTGTATAACCTAAATTTTGTCTGCTAATGTTTACCATATTTTCTATCAGCACTTGACATAACACAATAAATGAAGACCCAATTCTAAACAGTGTGTACGTCCGTCTGTTGCATCACGATATAACATGCATGTAAGCATACATATTAACAACGTAGTATTAGGGTTCGTAAACAGAGATTTACGTTTACATACATTACTACGAACATGCCTTTATAATTTCTGTGTGCGATATACTCGTATCGCATATACTGAAAACAATGAATAAAATGATATTAAATGAAACAATTCTCAAATTTCCAGAAATAATATTTTTACTCAGATATTTACATTAAGTGCAATATATACGACAAAAACTCCATTGATAGGAGTAATATAAATAAAACGGTGTTGGGGATTACGTCGATACGTATTCTTAATTTAGAGTATTTAATGACCTTGTACGGAGTACATTGGACTAATAAAAACGTATATCAGTCGGATGGTTACATGAAATACGCATTTAGTAATAAAACTAAAAATGTAAAGAAAAAAACAAAACTCATATTTTGTGCTTGTTAGCACAAAATGGCCGTTTAATGAATTCTCAGGTGGAGAGGTTAAACAAGCATCCTATTATACTTCCGCCTAACCACAAATTTACTGTCCTGTTCTTAGAAATGATACACCTCGCATTTCTACATGCGGGCTTAGCATTGATGATGGGATATGTGCGCCAGCAGTATTGGATTCCCTCCCTAAGACGGGTAGCAAAGAAAGTAATCAATGCTTGTCTGACTTGCAAGCGTTGGCGCGCAATTCCTCTTGGCCAGATTATGGGTTCATTGCCCTCTAGCCGCGTAAATCCTTCTCGGCCATGGGCTCACACATCCTTAGATTATTGTGGCCCAATTTTTACAAGGCCGTCTCTCACGACATCAAAAATGTCTCAGAAGACTTGGATTGCTGTATTTATATGCCATTCCACGAAAGCTTCGCATTTAGAAATCGTCGAAAATCTATCCTCCTCTCAATTCATTGCGGCCTTTGAACGTTTTGGTTCGAGAAGAGGTTATCCTGTGCACATGTACAGTGATAACGCTAGTACATTCAAAAGTGCTAGTCATATCCTAGCCGAGGCTAATCGCTTTGTTCTTTCCGCTCGGGATTTAGAGGTTATCACCAAATTTTTATCAGTGCAGGGTACCTCCTGGCACTTTTGTCCCACCTACTCTCCGCACCGAAACTCGTTGGCTGAGGCTTGTGTTAAAAGTCTAAAATTCCATTTGCGTCGCGCTTTAGGGCAACAAGTTGTGCCCTTGCTTACATTGTACACCCTCTTAGCCAAAATAGAAGCTTGTTTAAACTCAAGACCGCTTGAAGTCACGTCTACAGATACGGATGTGAATTTGATTTTGACCCCGAATCACTTAGTCTACGGGCACGCGCTTAATAATTTTCCTATAGATACTGACTCGCCTCTTGTGCAGATAACTCCTGCGCAACAATTCCGCCATTTAAATAACAAATTAGCAATAATTTAGAAATATTGGTCTCGAAACTACCTTCACACCTTGCAACAAAGGGTGAAGTGGAAAAGGGAGTCACCACCATTAGGTGTAAATGATTTAGTACTTTTAATTGAGGAATCTCCGCCCTCTCAATGGAAATTAGGTGTAGTGGAGAAATTGTTCCCTGATCAAGCCGGGGTTGTGCGTACTGTTGAAGTACGAACTAGCCAGGGTAAATTATTGCGACCAGTACAAAAGTTATGTGCACTGGCTAGATCCTCCCACGAGTAAGCCCCAATCCATGATATTTATCTCTACTTTTTCCCCCTCTGTCGACCAGAGATGCTCAGCTGATTTTTCTTTCGCTTCGCCGCCTGGTGAACAGGCGTACCACTATCATTTTATAGGTCATACTGCGTGGGCCTGCCACTTGGCGTTTTGTTAATTCCTTGTTGTACTAATTGGTATAATTTTTTTATTAAGCACTGCTACAAATTCTATGTGATCTTGTTACTTCTAGGTTAGGGTAATTGTTACGAGGTACTCAGTAATGGTTCGAGGTGATTACAATATGTACGCTAGGCAAACGCCTATGCTTTCGTTTGTTGTATGCCCTCCTCACGTGTCTATAGTAGGAATGGAGTCTCTCAAGATAATGCAGAACTGTGGTGGACTTCTCAGTGCTTGTTGCTGAAAGAAGTGAGTGGGAGACGGACGGTGCCGAACTCGAGCATCGCCATGCGCCCGGCCCCAATAAATGTTAGCACATTTTGCTCGGCGCGGACAAGTTCCTGCGACCTTCCGCCCACCTGGGCACTCTTTGGAGTGCTTCCCGCTAAATTATGGGAGTTCCATGCTAGACCAGGGTGTCATGGGGGCGCCAATTCCAAAATTCGCGCGTCCCACTTAAAAAAAAATCCATCAAAAAAAATCCATCATCAATCAATCAATCCATCAATCAATCAATGAAATGAATGAAGACATTAATTTAATCATTGTTTCCCCGCGCCTTGATGCATGTGACAGTTATTCCGCCGCCCTGCCAGGTTGCAATCAGCTACCCTCGCCGCCGACACCGGTGACGTCACTACATCACCACCGTCACCGCCGCCACCAACACATCGCGCCGTCGCGCCCGTATCTCTCCCCCCGCCTACGTCCGCCCCCCGCCGCCAGCTAGCCGGCTGCGTGCCCCTCTGCGCCCTGCCCGGGGTCGGAACCCGGGCAGCGCCAGAGCATGCGCGGACAGCGGGCGACACAGCTGGTGGAGTGTGGACCAAGCGGAAGGAGCTATGGTGGACCGGGAGCATGAAGCATCCACGGCGGTGAAGGGCATTTTTCACGATTTCTGCATTTGAGACCCTCTACTGGACAGCGGTGTGATTCGTAGGAGCGGTGGTGCTGTGACAGTGGTGTGGTTCGACAACCCGGCCATGTGTGCCTCGTAACCTTTCAATGTTACATTCATTTGGTTTTTGCTTGCTGTGTTAGTCAGGTAGCATCGCTTGGTCAGTGTGTGCCTTTAATTTTGTGTTTCGCAACACTGCAAGAGTTTTGTGAAATTGTTAAAGTTTTTTTTTGTATTCTTTGACAGTGCTTAAAAAGTATATACGCTGACGAATATTCTTCCGATATCATGCCGTATTTAAAGACATTATTAGAATTTTTTGTTCTGGATCTTGAAGCGTCTGACTGAAGACTGGCAAAGAAAATGATCACAACTGTTTCATGTCAAATGCAATAAAATAAATACTTTAAGAAGAAACATCATCTTATGGCACTGTAAAAACATTTCAAAATCAGTTACTTCACATTAAGAAAATTTTCTTTTTAACACGTGAGACACGGTTTCTCAAGTTTGTCTTCCGTGTGCGAAACAACTATTTCTCCATGCTCACCAAGAGTACGCTAAACATTACGAAGCGTGCGCGAAACTTCTTGCGACCACGACATGTGAAAAGTAGGATAAGCAACACGTGCGCAAGGTGATTGGCGCAATTGTTCCGTAACTTGTTACAGTCGACTCGGGTTATACGTGAACTCGGATATAGTGAACGTAAGTCACAGGAACCGTTTTCACTTACTTTACAAATAAGCATAAGAATATTTGATTATAGTGAACCTGAACCTCGGTTATAGTGGACATGAACGTCGGTTATAGTGAACCTTCGCTCATAGGAAATTCAACGACCGTGAAATTAATTCCCTTCTGGAAAAGAATATAGCGCCACAGTACCACAAATTCCAACACTCGACTGCTTGAAAAACTATCAGCCAAAAGTCATAATCGAAGAAGTCTCCCGTGATGAGAAGGTAGCGGACCTGGAATGGGGACCTTACTGATGGTGCCATGCCACTCGGTTTCACAGCGGAAACAAAGACCAGTTGTGTCGGCCCCGTAGCCGAGATCGCTAAATCAGTAGTACCGTAGTGATCTAGTTACAGTGGGGGCATGGTTGTGATCTTGTTACCGCCTAGAGCATGGTTGTATGTGTTTCGTCCTTTCACCCCCTATCATCACCATATCGTTTCATCCTCATACCATAACTTTACATCCAATGGTGGTTGCTAATGACTAGCAGGTGATGCGACCAAAAATAAAAAATAAAAAAAGAACCTGTGTGGGCTATAACTGGTAGAGACACGCGATTGCTTGCTTCAGTTTCAAACTGGATGTTATTTCATAGTCCGCCAAACAAAGCGCGTTGTACGTAGGCCCGTACGTATTTGATATCGTACGTATATTGATACGTACGTATTTTGCTGTATCTCTATATTAAAGAAATCAATAATTGTGGAGAAATTCTATTTAATTTTGACATCATGGGATATAGTGACCATTTGATATAGTGAACAAAAATGATAGTTCTCAGAAGTTCACTATAACCGGAGTCGACTACTTCGAAAGGCCTCTCATGTATTAAATAAAAATATATTTCCTAATGAAAATACAAATAATATTAGCTTTCAAGACTGCTAGAATAAGATCTCGCATACACAATGTGTATCGAACGGGATAAAGATACAACCATTATTCATGTTTCAAGGAGAATTGTCGAATTAAAATCAACGTTGTTACGTTCATCATTGCAGAAGAGCAATTAACAGTTCGTCGTCAAATCTAAAATGCTACGTTTGTTGGCCCCAAAGGAAATATTTATATTTTCTAGGGTCATATTTCAAAGCAATAATCTAGGAAAATAGTGACATAGAGAGAAAGAATATTAAGAATAATATTATTCAATTAAGAAAAAGTATGTTTACTTCCAAAGAAAATTACCTACAACGGTGAGCCAAAGATTGACTTCAGCACTAGTTACCAGCTGTGAATTAATGGATTACAACTTAAATTACTTCATAAAACATAATTTGCTTGCTTTTCAACGTAAAAGAGTCCAAGTGGGAAATGAAATACTCTGATATACTGAAATCGTGATTGCACCGATACTTCATTGCACATCTGGAACATTCTTGGAGGTAGAAAATAATTGGTTCTAGGTAGTTCATTCCAGAAAAGGCTGGTCTTCATTTCTTGGGGCTTGGACCATGAAATATCCCAAGCTCCGTTCCGTAAGGTTCCGAACCTCCCGTCCGAACACGTGTTTCGTGGCCGCAATCGTCCTGTATCTGCCCCGAATCCGAAGCCTGAGTTCGGAGCCCGGGCGCCGAGGTTCATTCCGATGCGTGGCAAGCCCCGAGCGGTCCTGAGGCGGTCCTTTGGCTGGTCCGCAGGGGGGGGCGGGGGCGGGGGGCACGGGGGAAGGGGAGGGCTGGATCTGTGGGTCCCAGTCGCGATAAGCGTATAGACGTGCGCCGCATCTCGGGCTACCGTCAGCACGGGGCCCGCGTCGTCCGCGCCACGCCCCGCCCCTTCCGGCGGCCATTACCCGCACCACTTCCTCCGCTGCCTCTCTCTCCATCCCTCACGGCTCCACACACCCCACTCCGCCTCGCTCCGCCCCGCCTGCTTTCCACCCCGCCTCGCTCCGCCCCGCCTCTTTTCCGCCCCGCCTCTTTCCGCCCCGCCTCTCTCCGCCCGCCTCGCTCCTCCCCGCCTCGTTCCTCCCCGCCTCGCCCCGCCCGCCCGTTCAGCACCACCCCGCCCCGCGTCGCTCCGCCCCCCCGCCTCGGTCCTCCCCGCCTCGCTCCGCCCCGCCCAGCCTCCTCTGCCCGACCTCGCTCCGCCCCGCCTCGCTCCGCCCCGCCGCGCTCCGCCCGCGTCTCCTCGCTCTCTCCCCATCTCGCTCCGCCCCGCCTCTCTCACTCCGATTCACCCCTCTTCGCTATGTTCTGCCCAGCTCTTCACCTCGCCAACTTGCTGTGCTCTTTTCCACACTGCCCCGTATCGCTCCGCCCCGCACCGCCCCGTCCTGTCGAACTCCGCTCCGTCCCGTTCCGCCGCGCCCAGACCTTCCCCGCGTCACCGTCGCCTTGAACTGCAGCCAATCCCGGCGCCAAGCTAATACATATTTGGTGCCTGTTCTGGAAGACTACCAATATACGTTTACTTGATATTCAAATGCTGCCCATTTTTGAAATTCTGATTTCAGCACATTTCGTGGCGTACGGGCAGTGGGGTGGAGGGGGGCGAGGGTGGCGGGGGTGATGCGAAGCTGTGCAGTGGAGGTCGGGGGAAGCGGGGGGGACGGGGGCGGCGGGGGCCGGCGGCGGACTCATCAGGATCCACATCCGCGCTCGCCGCTGTCCCTCTGCCCCCTTCCTCTCACTCCACCCATCCACCCCACCCACCTTCAGAGATGCCCTTGCCGATCGTGCCTGCGCGCTGTCTCTTGGAAGTGCAAGCGGTTGCATCCCTACACTGTGCGGGGACGAGTTGCCTTGTCCGCGACCGGCGTCTCGGACAGAATGCTGGAGGTTGGCCAGCAGGTTGGAGGAAAGGGATGTTCGATCTGAGACCACTCGTTTGCGCAAATTTGATAGCAAATTCGCCGCAAAATTTTCTTTTCATCAGCGCCCAGGGATTTCAGTGTGAAAATAATGTAATGGGGGTAATTAGGGTTCTTAAAAGAACGCTGGAAGCTTTTCTGAACGAAATTGAGGTTAACAGAGGCCTTATTATTTTTAAATAGTCTTGATTTCTGAATTCACAAGACTACAGTATAACAGCAAATTAAGCATAAACTCTCAATGAGTTGAGTACATCAGCAACGGCGCGCGGTAACACACTACCATCGGAGTTAACTTCAACAGCAGTAAAACTAGAATTAATAGCTGCAACATAATGACGCGGACGTCAACATTGGGATCACGGAAAAAATTGGCTTTTTTAATTTTAAAAAGTGAGTTCGTAAAAAAGTTAATTTAAAATGGGACAAAAATGAAATATAAAAGAAGTGATAAGTTCCATTTGCAGCATTGAACAACAACTACAACAATAACCACAAGTGAATCCACGTCCTCCTCAGCAAGCAGCGCCAGCATAGTGCACATATCACCAACAACAAAACCTCCAGGGAACTTGTCTTCGTGTACTCCCCTTCACGCACTCATTCGTGACGTCACGGAATAGGTTAAGGAAAGCGAAATAAAAACGGAGGGAATGAGGGCATTCTGTTCGTAACTAGCAGTCCACAGCCACGCCATTAACTTGGACATAGGTAGCGAATCCTCAACTCTACCATAAAACGTTTGAGGTGAGCTTTCAAATACGACAACGTTCCGCTTCTTCGATTCGTCTGTCGATCGCCATATTCTCGCAGAAGTGAGTCAATAGGAAGTTTGTGCACCCTCGAACGTTAAAGCAATTGAAACCTCTGTCGATCTTCTGTGCATGCGCAGTTCAAGTTTCGCATCACTTTTGTGCATCTGCGCATGCGCAGGAGATCCAGATTACAGTCAATTGCTGCCCGCTAAGCCGTGGACAATTTCTTCACACGTGGTACGTTAAAATGAGTCACCGAATGTTTTCCCCAACTCGCACCAACTCATTCTTGCAACTGATATATGGATACCTTTTGCTGTAATATCTGTAAATTTTCACTTATTTTTATGTTTTAGGGCTAGGTCTTTTATTTTTATATGCTCACAAAAACTTGTATAGTAAATATACAAAAAATATGTTTCAATAATACGCCACACAAAAATACTAATACATAAATGTAGACAGATAAATTATAAACTCAATATTGCTAACCATCACAAGTGGTTATCCATGATAAGTAATTCCAAGAAAATTTAAATTTATATCTCAGAAAAACAAGATGGGAATAATAATAATAATAATAATAATAATAATAATAATAATAATAATAATAATAATAATAATTATTATTATTATTATATATATTCGTCTAATTCAGCTGCTGCCTGTTCTAGCGAATGCTGGCTCTGATCAGTACTGTATCATGGTTTCACCGATCATTATCAGGCGAAAGGCCGAACAGTGCTCTAACGAAGAGGACATGGACCACTCGCGATCTAACCGTCATTTTCCTTCTGTTCTCTCCCCTTCTATCACACCCACTTACACTTACATGCTCTACACTCTCGAATATGTGAAGCGCTTGCCTCAGATAGGGCGGTACGCGTTGGGGAAGATACGCAGAGGAGAAAATCCAGCAAGCCGATCACATCGCCGGGCAGTAGAGGCACTTCTCTGAGTTCAAGGATAATAACATTCACTACACTATACATGGAACTATTCACGACGAATTGAGAGCGCCGCGGGAAAACATTGGTCCAATCTGACGGAAACACCGATCCCCCACAATCTACCTCGAGCCACTAGCGTCGCCGTGTTCAGAACAACTACAGGCCACGACTGCCTTGCCAGCCTCCTGCACCGCAAAGGGGTCTTCGAAAACGACGCCTGTGTGCTATGGAATGGCCCAAACATGGATGCAACACACCTTCCGATGTGCCCGCTCAGCCCTGAGAGCCAAAATAAACTCGGCAGAGGACGACTTCTACAGGGAGTCTACACTGGTCAGCGCGTCACCAAATGGCTAACCTGCAAAGGATGGGCGTTGGCTAGTAAGTAAGTGGATTTATTCAGAGTAAAAGTTAAAGGAAATCAGTTGTTAAAGGAAATCTCGTCCCATCCGGAGCTTGAACGTCCCCATTGTGACGTCACTGTAACGACATATAAGCTCCCGATTGGACGACAGCGTCAACAGCTGATTTCCTTGCAACGCACCTGTAAATAAACCCAAGTGTCATGTGAGTAACGACCATCCCAGTGGCGTCGCCGGTGCATCCATCAATGAATCAATGAGCGCGGAGCGTCCCTAGCGCCGCGCAGCGCGGCCGCGCCATCGCGAAGGCGACCCTGGGCCCCCTGGGGGCTCCGTGGCCGCGCGTGCTATGTCGGCGCACCGTTACTCTTGCGAGCGCCTCCCCCGCCCCACCCCACCACACCCCCGTTCACGCGGCCCGCCCGCCCCCGCCCGCCCCGCCCACCCCCGCGCCCGCCAGCCCGGCGCCCGTGCCTCCGGCGCAAGACAAATCGCCCGGGCGGCCGCCACCCCCGCCACGCCCACCTCCTCCGCTGCACATACCTGGGCGGCGGCGGCGGCGGCATCACGCGGCGCGCGGAGCGGACCTCGGCTGGCGCTCTTTGACGCGGCGCGCTGGGACGTCGCCGCCGCCGCCGCCGCACACTTCAGTAGGCACTGCGACGCAAAATTCGCAAGCCTCCACAACATGCACCGGGAGGGATGGCTCAGTGCATCAACTAATGTCACTGCAGTCCCTCTGACCGGGAGCTCCTAGGTTCCACTCCCGACGGCGGCAGGATTTTCGACACTAGCTTGTCAGCTACATCGAATTCAGTCGCTGTCGGGAGGAGAATTCTAACGGCTGGCTGCTCTCATCGGTAGTTTCCGTGGTTTCTCCAATCGACACAAGGCAAATGCCCGAGCAGTACCGTAACAAATGGGCCACGGACCGCCCGCGATCTTTCCATCCTCTTCCTCGCCATATCCTCACCGCTTACACACACACTAACGTGCACTACACTACCACACATGCCGAGAGACAGCTCGGGAGCTGAGAGCTTGTTCCAGCTGGGGCGGTGCCCCCCTAATGGGAGATATCTGGTAGGGGAAACCCCGCTACTCGGCGCCAGATCTCATCTCGCCATCCCGCGGGGAAAGAGCACCGCCACCTCCGGACGAAAAATCACGCACTACACTTACGGGACTAATTACCTCTCTAGTTGACGCGCCCGGAATCACGAACAATTAATCAATCAATCCACAACACGAACGTCAATAATTGAAGGGCTCAGAATAACAAGTGGCTATCCACATTGGCATAGGCATCGCGTGGTTCTCAGTTACTAAGAGTTTCACTGAAACTTCTCTCATATAATCAGGGCTATATGCAATTCAGCTATAGGTATGTGCGAAAGATAGCAATATCAAAATAATACAAACTTACTCAAACAAAGTTCTGAGAGAAATGGTGATTGCACCATAGTATGTAAGTAATGCCATAGTATGTAAGTATCCACAGGGATCTTGGAATACCATCAATTAAAGAAGAAATTAAAAGGTTCGCCAAGAAGCATGATGAAAGTCTTCGCCTACATGAAAATGCAGAAATTCTTCAACTGCCGGAAAACCAACACCTGTTCCGAAGATTGACGAGGACCAAATCATTTAAATTTGTGTTTTGTTGTTCTCATAGCAGAACATTACACAAATGAAACTGTCTAGTTTAACCAACCGAACTAATGAAAGGATGTCATTCGATTGAATTTAGCTGATTTGTTTTGTAGAACTAACACATATCAAAGAAAAGTTGATGGTTAGTTTTTCCACACCAGTTTTCAGAAGTAAACACAAATGGTGTTAATAAAAAAATTCCAATTAAAGGAAAAATATGTAACCAAAGTCAGATCCAGCTGACTATTAAGGGGGTTTCGTCCCCCATCGTAGATTTTTGTTAAATAATAAAGATATTTATTATATTGTATACTATTTATATACGGTTGATATGATGGTACACAATATTACTGTTCAAACAATTTCATAATTCGAGTGCCCCCCCCCTGGTTCCGCCAGTGTAACTCAGTACATTTTTAAACTTTTGAAAGTGCTACACTCGCATATAAGTCCATATCGGATCAGGAATTGGAATCCATCAACATATTATACTAATAGAATAATATTTGAAGTTTTGTAAAACGCTCATAATTTAATTTCACAAACAATTTGGACTATCCATGTGGAATACGGAATATCCATGTGGAATATATAATGTGGAATATTCTACTTGGTCCTTCAATTGTGCATATCTCTAAAGAATTTTCAATCTCTGTAGCTGTAGATAGAATTACAGTGTAAGTGCTCATCACTTGACATTTGATAACATGATTTTTTGGTTATACGAAAAGTTCTATTATTTCCAAACTCACATCTTTCTATTATTTTTTAGAGCTTGTTCTTCTTAGAATCAGTTCTCTTCTCTCTTAGAGTGAGTTCCACTCTTAGAGTGAGTCTTTTTCTGTGGGGTGAGAATGAGTGAAGTTTTGTTACCGGGTTTGCCAACTACATACATTAGTCCCGTAAGTGTAGTGCACGGCATATCCAGAGAAGTGGGGTGTTCCTCAAGATATCAAGGTTTGACTGTATCACGCTCACGGACCTCTTCTCATAGTACAAATCTGAGTGAATCCCAAGTGAAATAAAATCACAACTACACGAACTAGATGTAGGTAATATTTATTCTGAGTCCCCTGTAGAATCAAATTGAAGGAGTTGTTGGGCAACAAGTGCCCTTTGCCCAGGCGCCGCACCATGACGGTTTATTTATATATTTGGTCAAAAAACAGTAAAAACTGTATATGACGGGTGAGGAAAGAGATTATCTGCGCACATTTCTTGAGGTCCAGAATAAAAGGTTGGTCTACGCTGGGCGGGGAGGGAGCGGGTCGATATTCCAGATGATCTGAGAATGTAGATGAAATGGGGCACACTCATTGCTCAGTTAGGTGACAAACAATTGACAACGACATTAATTCGTAATAAGTTAAATTAATTTTAAATCTGTCAGAATGAATTTCCAGAGCTACAAACATTTCTGTGAGATCTACACTCATCCATTCATGAATCAAGGAAGCCTTTTTCTATTCGTGGCTAGAAACCATACCACAAAAGGAAACTAGTTGTTTTTCCACAGAACAAATTTTCTCGCACTATTTGCAATACGAAATATAATACAATTAGTACAAACCATCCAACACACTTTTCAAACATCAAAAATATTTTTTCTGTGCTGGAATCCGATATTCAGTCCTCTGAGTTTATTATTATTTCGTAAAAAAACCATTAAAAACTGTGACGTACTATGGGCAGAATCGCAATCTGTGCACATGTTTGAGAATTCATATGAAGTACCCCCAAAAACCAAAATATAATTATAACTGTATCAAATTCACAAAGCCTTTAGTTCGTTCGGATGGATCGGAAACATCAATTTTGGAGAAATGTGTGAAAGATTTAGGCGCCATTTTCGTCTACAAACGGAGGGCCAACGGAGTGATAGACGATTTGCCGTTTATCGATCTTACGTTATCAAGAACCCTCAACTCGTGGATTCAATAATTTACTATCTATGACAAGAAGATATATCAAGTTTTTGGGTTACCAGAGCACAGCAATACAAGTTTTTGCTGTCGAAAAATCGCAGATACCCGCCGCATCATTGCAATACTCTCTCGTTACGTCTTACGTAGTAAGGTACGAAAGTAGCACTGATTTTTTTGTTTCAAAGTTAAGCAAAATGAGAAAAAATGTGATTATAGAAAAGGAGAGGATTTTCTATTCCAGAAGTGAATCTCATTGCTAAAGTTACCTTCACATACATTTCACATTTCCAAGGAATGAGTTAAATATTATTTTATTTTGCTGAACAAATCTAATTCAATTCATTTTGTTTATCTAGTCGACATTGAGTATCTATTCATCATTAAACTTCAATTTCGATTAATTGGCCATGACATAGAGAAAATCATCACACATATTCCAGAATTATTTTTATGAACATGCAAAGCAGACACCACTTGATAATGCCAATTCTTTCAAAAGTCGTCTGTTACTCGCTGACTCTTCTCCATGGTTATTTTTTGTTCCATTCCGTCATTTATTTCTCTCTCTTTTCTTGTCAATACCAGGTAGTCTTGATTGTCATTCATGAAACTTTAGTTTATATTGAGCTTCCTTACAAAAGACGTCGATCCTTCATGTAATATGCTCTGAGGAAATGGTCAGGATATTTTCACGTTTACACGGGACGTTAATTGGGCAGTATTGTCTTCAGCCAGGTAACTTTTCATGATTTTTTATTGTGTTACTTCTAAAAGACAGACTTTGTTAGGCCGCTTCCTTATAATAACTGTAAACAAAAAAGAGCTTCTTCGCATTCTGGATCTTCTTATGCTCGTTAATGCCTTCAGTTCGAAACAATGGGAGTCTAATTTCTTGGCATTAATGACCAGCAAATTTTACAAAAAAAAGAATCATAATGAATTAAAAACCTACCCATAAAGGGCTGGGAACACAAATTATTTTGTGATCAACGACTAACGCGTCTGCAAGTTGATTATTTGTTCTGAAATATTTGGTACATATGAGGTTCACACTGTTGTATCACTTTGTATGACTGATATTACCGTTATGTTTGAGTACTCTACCGGTTTGGAACATATATTATAAAAACTGCAATGGAAATTATGAAATACGTTGCGAAAACCTGATCAAATAATTAACAATTTTCAAATATTTAAAGTAGCTCCAAAAGTTTCGAACAATACACCACTCCAATTATTAAAAATCGAATTATGTACAATAAATGTTCTAAATTCAAACAAATCCAATTGTGAGAGAGTTGCCTCGTGGCTATAGCATGCTTCTGTGACATTCCTCTGTGGACACCAACATATCAAGACGGATGTGGGCAATCGAAACAAAACGACTCCAGTTAATGATCCTAAACTTTTATTTCCAGTTCTCGCTACAACAAATCTGATTTAAGCAGAAATGTTCCTTTTTCCCCTGGAATATAAGTATGTCTCGGGTCTTTCAAGACTAAGGAAACGCCCTTATCTAAGGGACTGTTAAAAGTGCACAATTACTAGCGTTTCATCTAAGCGATTGCATTTAAACACGCAAGCATTGACGTTTTTACACTCCCTACACACGACACCGGAAAGAAACGAGAAATCACTACTGATTATCACTTCCGGTAATTCTGAAATAGCTGCGATTCTTGTCATGGAGATCCGAAATCTTACTTTTCAGCAATGGATACTGTGCGTTGCATTTTAAGAGAAGCAAAAACTCATAGGTATAGATTTTATCCAGTGAGATATTTATGTCTGACTCATTTCAAAATCCATTGACATTATAATTAAGTTTATATTATAGTATAGCTAGTTACCTCACTATTAATTAATACTAGATTTATTCTAAAAATTATAACAGAACAGGAAATAAAACGAAAGCTACATAAGATATTTAATTATGACATTTGACTTCGATTAGTCCTCATTTATATCTTTTATAAGCTGTATTAAAGTACTTAGTTATGAACGCTTTACTATCGTCTATTTCTTTAACAAAATTGAAACTTTCAAAATTGTCTCTTCTAGCTTATTTTAAAGATAGAAAGTGCGAACTCGGAATATTTTTTACACCATTTTTCGTCAGTGGTCATTAAACAGACAATAAATTTAAATTAATAAATAAATTTTATTTTTAACTCGCACCCTGAAAATTTGACTGTTTGATCATCAATCTCCAATAAATAGTTCAACAGTTTTCGATGATTGGATGCTCGCAGAACACAGTGAAAATTTTCAAACAATCAACTATCAACAAAGTTTCTTATTTGCACAGTCTGAGTAAAATAATTACAAGAGGAAATTTTTAATAAGTTACATCTGATTAAAAGTAGAACTACAAATACGAAGTTTTAATTCCATTATCCTTTTTAGACGAACAAAGTAAATGTAATTTGCCATTAACCCTAGTATTACTAGCAGGGAAGGCTCTGAGCCCCACTGATGATTGTTTTTATAGGTTTCAGATTTTTTAGGATGCTGAAAGCCATTGATATTGTTTTTGATATTAATTTTGTCAGTTCATTTGAATTTTTTTCTGGACATTTTTATTTGAGTTATTACACGGTCTTTGGCTATTGGTAAAAACATTCCAAGCAATTCACTTGAAAACTGAATATTCAGAATCTTTTTTTAATATTTTACGTTCTTTTAGTCTTCGTATATTATAATTTACATTACTACGTAATAGAGAAAATAGTTCTTTTTGCATAAATATAATACGTTTTGTGATTAAATACAAACATTGACCCGAGAAAGTCAAAATTGATTTTTTTTATTTAAATTCATGTACAGATGTATTATTGGTTATATGCATTTATTAAGGTAACAAAATCGGCCAAAAACAGTAAAATCAAATTTGTGGTGGGCTGTAAAGCTCCCTCCCTGGAAATGTAATTTGGTGTTCTTGGTGTTGCTGGAAATGCACGGCCATGGTGTTGCTCGAGTTCACAAAAGATACACGCCAAGACGCGCACACTGTGCTGTGGAAGTTGCAATCAGTCTCAAAATGTTCGCAAGTGGCCTGAGCAGCATTCCATCGCGAGTGCTCAGTAAAACTTTATTGCTCCAAACCGTCTTTCATTATGACTGTCTGTTAAGAGCAGGAAGTTTGGTTAATGATGACAGCTACATATTCAAACAAGGAATGAGGAAAGTAAGAAACATCGAACTTCATTTTCATAATTGCGTACTTATAAATGGCAATTAAAACTTGATTTATTCACAGCACAGATGTCAAAATATTCTCAGTACTAATGAATAAAGAATGAGAAGTTATTTACAAAAGATAATTAACATTACACAAATCACAATGCATGTCTGAAGTATAGCTGGAGGGAAAAACAGTTTAATTATGGCATACACAAAAATAATCACTGAGTACTACATGCTATTTGTTGTCCTCAAATAGCGAATGCTTCTGTCTAAATGGTTTCTCTTTGTAGCTAAATGCAACTTCAACACAAACTTGGAATATTTGTTTCATGTACATACAATTTAGATCGAAAAATAAATATAAAAACGTCTGAAAAATCTTTTATTGGCGATTTTTCAGTCATATTATCCGCTCCTTCACCTAACCAACAACATAAATAGACTATTACAATATTCACATAATAATAATAATAACAACAACAACAATCACTCCACCTAGGGAGTACACGACTTTGCAGTTGGTAGAGTATCCCCATAAGCCTGAGAGCTAGCCTAGTTACTGGTAGGGCCTCCCTTGCTGAATAGGTTGATGTCATCCCTTGCTGACTAGGTGAGGGGTCCCGACGAAGAAGTACTCAATTTTGAGGAGAGTGGGAAGTAGAGAGGAAGGGTCATAAACCTTTGAACTTCCTGATATTGTCCCATGGAGGGTACAGGAGAGAAACTGGGTTGGAACACCAGGCCAATGATTACAGTGGAGACCCGCACAGCCAGCGGAGGAGGCTGCCTTCAGCATTCATTGAGAATTCCGTAGGGTTTAGTAATGCCGACTGCCAATCGGAGGGACCCCTTGCTGGGCCCAGCGGGAGGATGCCCCGAGGCCATTGTGGGTCGCAGTAACGGATGCCAGGAAACAACCCAAAGGTTAAGTGTTATCTGTGAACTCGAACTTGCTACCTGCGAATCTTCACTTGAAACCAATGTGCAAAATGGATAGAACAAGAAATGTAATGAATCTTAACGTGCCTTGCTCTACTAATGTCCCATAGCTGCTCAGAATCCGAGCTAATGTCACCTTGTCGACATCCGGCCATATCATGGATGTTAGTCCCAAGGACCCAGAGCCGGCAGTAGCTCGAAGCCATCGTCAGAGATGGACACGGGATGAATTAAAGGAGGTGATGTGGTGCTTTTACTATGAAAAAATGGGGGCTGAGAATAGAAGTTTTTAAGATATGAAGAGAGCGGAACCCAGATATATGACCTACCCTAGACACAAGAAGCATGTCAGTCAACGACGATACGTACTCAGCAGTGGAAAATTCACAGCAAAACAACTTGCAGACATCCAGAGAAACGAGAAGTATGTTCTTCGATCCGAACCATCCACATGACGAACATTTAGAACCATCTAATATACCTGAAAACGATGGTCCACTTGAAGGTTCATCTCTTCGAATTCGGCAATTGACGTCAACGCGGTGAAGGACGGAGGGGTGGCGCATTGGGTTGTCGGCCGTGGTCCAATTGAGTCGTTGTTAATCGCTAGGTGGAGGCAGCAGGGCCGTCCCCCGTTTACTGTGATTTAAAGTATATTGGCGCGCACTAGGGTATGGCGAGCTGTTCGTTCTCTGTATTGCGCCTTGCTCATCTCTACTTGAAAGTACTTAGGCAGAATATATGGTCGTGGAACAGCAATAGGTCGTGTGTCTAATCTACCCGAGTATTCAGGAAGAACGCAAAACGGTCCTACCTCTCCATGTCTTGAAAGTCGCTTTCACAAATGTAGAAGCTTGCTATTCGGGTTTCCATTACTCCCTTGTCTTACGACGTATTGCAACTGATGTTGTTCTCTTGACTGATCACCGAAGTGTAATAAACAAAACAATTCTGACATACGACCTACTGCGGTTACTACGACGCAGTGCGCATATTTTCACACAATGAGTGATTGTTTCTTTTTTAACTTCTTATAAAACTACCTCCCTTATGTGTGCGGGACGTGTTATTTTGCGCATGAATCAGCGTAGTCATGTTCACAGTCAGTTTGGTTTAGAGAGGCCGCACTCGCCTGATCCTAGACAATCTAGTTAGTGTCGATTTTTTTTTGTTATTTAAGGTCGCATCAACTCTTAGGTCATTAGATCACTATTGGATTGAACGTAATGGCATGAGGATGAAACGATATGGTGACGATAGCGGTGAAAGGACGTACACATACAACTATGCGCGAGGCGGGACTCGAACCGACGACCCCTCGGTTCGAAATCACTCCGGCACTACTGCCTTAGCGACCAGCGCAGACCAGCCCTGAAGACGACCGAAATGATGGTCGACACGTCGGCTACACAGCCAGGTACCCGGCGTCACCCGGACAGTCGAGATCTCAACTATGGCCGCGGAGGCCTAAGACTTCATTTGCCTTAGCGATCGCGGCCACGGGGCCGACAGTCGGAATTTTTATCAACGACGGGAGTGGAAAGCCAGGACCTCCCAGCCAGCGACGGTGCAGCGCCAAACGCTTATCACTGAGCCCTCTCAGCGCGTGCGGCGGAGGCGGAGGGCGAGTGCTCCGGAGAGAAAGGCTGCCAAGGCGCGGCGCGCGGACGTCGCCTAATCTCAGGTGACGCGCAAAAAAGGACATTAGCGCGCGCTCGCGTCCGGTTGGGTTCGTG
>JAHLJT010008446.1:3232013-3244211 GCA_031308135.1 Acheta domesticus | reverse complement strand
CTCCCCTTTATCTCTCCCTTCTCCCCTTTATCTCTCCCTCTCCCCCTTTATCTCTCCCTCCTCCCCTTTATCTCTCCCTCTCCCCTTTATCTCTCCCTCTCTCCTTTATCTCTCCCTCTCCCCTTTATCTCTCCCTCTCCCCTTTATCTCTCCCTCTCCCCTTTATCTCTCCCTCTCCCCTTTATCTCTCCCTCTCCCCTTTATCTCTCCCTCTCCCCTTTATCTCTCCCTCTCCCCTTTATCTCTCCCTCTCCCCTTTATCTCTCCCTCTCCCCTTTATCTCTCCCTCTCCTCTTTATCTCTCCCTCTCCTCTTTATCTCTCCCTCTCCCCTTTATCTCTCCCTCACCCCTTTATCTCTCCCTCTCCCCTTTATCTATCTCTCTCCCCCTTTATCTATCTCTCTCCCCTTTATCTATCTCTCTCCCCTTTATCTATCTCTCTCCCCTTTATCTATCTCTTTCCTCTTTATCTATCTCTCTCCCCTTTATCTATCTCTCTCCCCCTTTATCTATCTCTCTCCCCTTTATCTATCTCTCTCCTTTATCTATCTCTCTCCTTTATCTATCTCTCTCCTTTATCTATCTCTCCCCTTTATCTATCTATCTCCCTTTTATCTATCTATCTCCCTTTATCTATCTCTCTTCGCTTTATCTCTCTCCTCTTTATCTCTCTCCGCTCTATCTCTCTCTCCTTTATCTACCTCTCTCGCCTTCATCTACCTCTCTCGCCTTTATCTACCTCTCTCCCCTCTTTATCTCTCTCTCCCCTCTTTATCTCTCTCCTCTTTATCTCTCTCCTCTTTATCTCTCTCGTCTTTATCTCTCTCTCCTCTTCATCAACATCTCTCCTCTTCATCTACATCTCTCCTCTTCATCTACATCTCTCGCCTTTATCTATCTCTCTCCTTTATCTCTCTCTCCTTTATCTATCTCTCTCCTTTATCTATCTCTCTCCTTTATCTATCTCTCTCCTTTATCTATCTCTCTCCTTTATCTATCTCTCTCCTTTATCTATATCTCCCCTTTATCTATCTCTCTCCCTTTTATCTATCTCTCTCCCTTTTATCTATCTCTCTTCGCTTTATCTCTCTCCGCTTTATCTCTCTCTCCTTTATCTACCTCTCTCGCCTTTATCTACCTCTCTCCCCTCTTTATCTCTCTCTCCCCCTTTATCTCTCTCCTCTTTATCTCTCTCCCCTTTATCTCTCTCTCGTCTTTATCTCTCTCTCCTCTTCATCTACATCTCTCCTCTTCATCTACATCTCTCCTCTTCATCTACATCTCTCCCCTTTATCTATCTCTCTCCTCTTTATCTATCTCTCTCCCCTTTATCTATGTCTCCCTCCCTTTACCTCTCTCCCCCTTTATCTATCTCTTACTTTATCTCTCCTTCCCTCCCTTTATGTATCTCCCTCCCATTATCTCTGTCCCTTTATCTCTACCTCCCTTTATCTCTGTCCCTTTATCTTTCTCCTTCCCTTTCTCTATCTCTCTTTGTCACTCCCTTTATCTCTATTCCTCTATCTATCTCTCCCTCCCTTTCTCACTCTTTTTCCTTTATTTACCTCTGTCTTCGTTTCACGCCTGTCGCACCCGGATGTACCGCCTGGATGTAACAGAAATAATATATGGATGATGAATCTGCTCGGCCTCCAGGTTAGCACAGAAAACGTAACAGGCGCTCGCTTGGCCAACCGCGAATTCCAAACGGATCGAAGCAGGGTCCCTGCGGCGGAAAGCGTGTGCACTAGCCATCACGCCAAGGGCCTTAATTATTTACCTTCTGGACAGGTGACAAAAGTAGGGGTTTCACCATTGCCCTCCACTGTACGAATCTAGGTCACACGCGGACGGCGTCAGCGTCCCGGCTGGAAAGACACGTGAGAAGGCCTCAAGCCGCAAGGCAAAGAGGATGAATCTCTTTCTTTACCTTTATCGAGCTTCCCTCCTTTTTTTCGATCGATTCTGTATCTATAACTATATATATATATATATATATATATATATATATATATATATGTATATATTTATATAAATTGGTATATATAAAGTAATTAAAAGTATACACATATACTTATATATATAAGTACTATATATGTATATTTATACATAGGTATATATACGTAATATACGTATTACGTATATTATATATAGTTAACAATACGTTTCTCTCTTCCGAGACCCAGTCGTATTCTATCCTGGAGAGATCAGCGTGTTGAATTAAGGGTATCAGCCTTTCCGACGCATCCCTTCGTTAAACAAGGTTGTTAGCCTTGAATAATCAATTACGAGGTGATAGGATGATGTTCTGGATATTACTGAAAAGATAGGTGATGAGGAGGAGTGAAAGGACTAGGATGATGGTGGGAGGTGTTCGTGGGCATTTGGAACCATCCCAGCATTCGCCTTATGACCAAGGGAAACCACGAAAACCCCCCGGTCAGGATGGCCGGCCCGGGGCGAACCCGGAACCCCTCGATTGCGCATTCAGTGCGCTAAGCCCTTAGCCACTTCGCTCGGTATGTCTACAATATAATAAGGGTGCTGAATCTCCTCGGCAAGATGGTTGCAAGGCCTGTACTCCTCGCATGCGAGGGCGGCATCTTGCTCCTGAATGTGTTCGCCTCTCTTAGGCGGAAAACTACAGTATTGGATGGTCATTGCCTATCTCTGTATGACGGATGGATAATTATAGATGCCTGATGATGAAGGGGTGATATTCAAATGGGACAAATGATGGTACGATAAATCATTACTCGAAATGGATACGAATGTTTTGAACTATATTATTTTAAATTAATAAGTAATTAAACAGGCTATGTAATTGTGAAAATTCAATAAAAATTAAAATATTTTAGGAGGAGTATCCTTCGTTCAGTGTAACTTTCCTTTTCTCGTTTCGCCTTGTTCATGATCTTGTCTCTTCGCTCAGAATACGCGTGTAGAGAGCAATGACCTCCTGGTCATCTGCCTTCTTTTATAAGTCATGCATGACTACATCAATTTTTGCATTAATTGCTTTTTTGTATTCCAACATTATAAACGACCTTTTCTGTTGCAAGAAATCGTTGGGTTTTACGGCACAAATGATGACGAAATAGATTTCACGGCTCGAATGTTTGCGTCATCACACATTCAGCCAATCGCAGCGAGAGAATCGGGGAGAGGTAGAGGTAAACGCAACAGCCAACCACAGTTTTCCCGCACGGATGTCTAGTATTCGAGACGTCAGATGAAAGTTGTTTTGCAAAATTAAGTTTGATTCTCTCATAAATTTATAATGCTGTCACACAAAAAATAGTGTATGCAACTCGTTTGTAATTTTGCTTTATTGCATTTGTACAAATTTGAAAACTCGCTCCTAACGCCGCTCGTCACATGTACTCATGCAATAAAGATTAACATTATAAACTAATTGCATAAACTACTAATCATCGATTCACTTGAGAAAAATTTTTATCGTGGACGTTCTCTATACAACGCAGAGTGGCAACTCTATGTCTTCACCTCTCCTCTTCTTTAATGCCAACCATTTTTATTTTTTACGTGCCGTTATTTCTCAGCATTCAGCCTCAAACTGCCAAAGCGCTCAGTATTGTGTAGTGTATGTTTAGTCACAGATGTAATAATATGTATTGCGTTCAACAGAAATGGAAACATTTTTAAGAATTGGGCAAAGAAACCGTTTTCAAGATTTTTTTAAAATTCTTACGTAGTGGAGACCGGGGCAAGTTGTGACATCCTGTAATCTGACCAATCTAATAGAGCTCAGCTAGTGATAGTTACATGTACGTTCCAAATCTTTGCCTAAGTCTGATATTTGATTTGCTGTGGGAACCGTTGCTTGATTTGTTTATTTGCGAACATTTTGTGTTTTACACGTAGTGAAGTAAAAATCTATCATGTTGTTCCAGTCAACCTTAGCAACAATAAATCGGAGATATGTTAGTATCATTGGAAAACTTACGTTTAAGCTATAATTCGATGAGTTACTGGTTTACATGAAAGGAAAATTAACATGAAATAAAAGCGGAAATTCATATTAGTGTCTCTCGGGGCTAGTTGTGACAGGTTCCAAGGGGCATGTTGTGGCAGTGTCACTTGTTCTCGAAAGTCTGTTTCTAAACAAAGATCTAGATCTAATATATCGAAAAAAGACAAAAGACATATCAGAGAGCTCTGAATATGAGGAACAGCGAATATGCCTTGTTCGTTTAGAACCATCTCAATCATGGAAGGGTGGAGTGAACAGGGTGCAGTGTATAACTTGTAAGAAATGGGCACGTAGAAACCGTACTAAAAATGAAATATATTATGTTTATATTCACTACTATTTGGATGTTGAAAACAATTAAGATTAAATAAAAGTTATATAAATAAATCAATATTGTAGAGACGTTTCTTATATTTGAATATAACTATATTCTAGTTTCGTTTACACGTGTCCCGTACAGGGGCAGGTATAAGATTGTTTAATCATCTGCAAAAAAACATTATGTATTTTAAATACAATTATATTGAAATTTATACAAAGAGCCATTCTATTTGTTTCATTTATTATAAGTTTTAAACTATGGTTTATACACTTTCAAAAATTAAATCAATTAAAATTGTCCTAACTAGCCCCGGTCTCCTCTACGTATGTGCAGTTACGTGTTGTCAGACAATACGCCTACAGGTGACGGTGGAGCGAGAGGCAAAAGAGCGAAGCTAATCACTGTGTAGGTGGGTCAGACCACTATAGAGCGGCAGGGGAGCTAGAGCGAGAGGGACGTAGTGCGCAGTTCTTCTCTATATTTATTTATTTACGTCAAAAACAATTAAAAACTGTGTGACGAGCTATGGGGAGAAGTCAAATTTGTGCACGTTTTCATAATTCTGTGATCTATCCTAAATCATATTCTAGTCGAATTTTCAATACAGAAAAAGAGCGTTTTTTTTCAAGTGTTGTTGACAAAATATTCGCTCCTATATAATAAAATATATTTTCAAAGGTAAATTAGCTATACATTTCTGCCCTTAACCCTCATCATTTTCTTCATGAAAAAATAATACTTTTTGCCGCCATAATATTCTAAATGTTCTATTTATTTTATATTTATTCATACACAGAACATCAGGCAAGTCGTATATTGTACACTAAATAGGCAACATGCGAATCCTTATCAGAATACTACACACACATTCTTATTGGAAGATCACGTCATATTATCATTCAATTCCCTTTCCTGGAACGCTTTCCACAGATCATGCGTCCCATCTCGCAAACACATCTCTTCAATGATCCCAGCCATGTGGGTCAAGTTCATTCCATTTTCCTACAAGTTACGTAACATAATGTGGTCTATTGCCGTTATTCTCCTCCTCAATAGTAAATCCACGAGGACACTGCGGAGACCCGCTCGATCCCTGAGCTAATCCGTAATGGCCTAAGGTCGAGAGAATCGACAACAGTGCGGTCTTGGTGCCTCGAAACGACTGACGGACGCGTTCGTCCCCCCCCCCCCGCCACGCCGCCTCCGTCGCCCGCCGCCGACGTTGCAGTCGCGGCGTCTGCAAGCCGCCCTGTCGATACGCAGCTACATTAACTTATAATTTAACTTCCTCCCATTACCAGTTTACACAAATTGCCAATTTACCAATTAATACAAATTGCGGCGAGCTCTCTCCGGCCGGTGGGCAGTCGATTAGGAGCAGGAAGTGGGCCAGTGTCTGGCTCGCTCCGCCTGGCCAGCGCCGCCTGCGGGAGCCAAGGGGCCTGATGGGGCGACAGGGTGCGGGAAAGGAGGGGCGGCACGGGGCGGGGCGGGGTGGCGCGGGGCGGGGCGGGGTGGCGCGGGGCGGCGCGGGCTGGGGCGGGGCGGGGCGGGGCGAGACGTGGCGTGGCGTTGCATGGCGTGACAGAGAGGTGACTGGCGCGTCTGAGCTTGGCGAAGCGAACGTGGTAGGTAGATATTGATTGACTGATTGATTGTTCGTGATTCAGGGCGCGCCAAACTACAGAGGGCATTCGTCCCATAAATGTAGTGCGTGTTTTTTCCTCGGGAGGTGGCGGTGATTTTTTTCCACGCTGGATGGCGAGATCTGGCGCCGACCTCCCGTCGACTAGCGGGGTTTTCCCCTCAACCAGGTATCCCCTACCAGCGGGGCACTCCCCCAGCCGGAACAAACTCTCAGCTCCCGACCGATCTTCCGGCATGTGTGGTAGTGTATTGCATGTTAATGTGTATGTGTGTGTAAGGTGTGAGGATGGAAAGATCGCGCGCGGTCTGTGGCCTGTTTGTTAGGGTACTGCTATGGCAATCGCCTAGTGTTAACCGGAGAAACCACGGAAAAATGCCGATAGGAGCAGCCGGCCACTAGAATTCTCCTCCGGATAGCCACTGAATTCGACCGAGGACCTCTGCAGTGATGGAATGGAGAGGAGAAATGCAGGGCAGAGTGGGAGGGATCGGAACGTGGATAGTAATGTGTCCTGGCGGGACGAAGAATGAAACAGAGTGGAGGCGCGTGGCAGAGGGGCGTGGCAGAGGGGCGTGACGGGGAATCAAGGGATGGGCGAAGCGGTCCCGCAAGCAAGGCGTGGCGCGGTGTGCGGCCCGCACAAAGTGGTCGGGAGCGGCATGCCTGAACGTGACATGTGGAGTGTGACGGGATTTTGCGGATCTGAAAGGAGCAGCGCGGAGAAGGGCGTGGAGCGCTTTGGGGCGGTACGGGGCGTGGCGTGAGGGACAGGGCAATGTGGTCGTGAGCAGCTTGGCGAAGAGCGGCAGTGCGAAGTGTCGTATGCCGGGTCTGGACGAAGCGGTATGAGTAAAGGGGGGAGCGTAATGTGGTCGGGAGGCGCAAGGGGGGGGCCGGGCAAGGAGGAGTGCGGTGTGGGGAAGGGGAGCGGAGAGCTGTGACGCGGTGCGGTGCGTGGCGTGAGGGATGGACTTCAGGGTGCAAACCAAGGCCTTGCAACACAACGTCAAAACCGAGGCAAGGCTCGAGGGTGCTACTGTAAGACGCGTTAGTGTCGCTGGGAATTGCTTCAGGTTATTGGGTAATTGGCCAATGAGGTAATTGGCTCATTTGCGAGAAATACGAAAAGTGTCTTCTAAATGCTCAGTTATTCATAGTGTACAGTTGATAACAGTCTTGTTTGTACAGTCCATAATTTGCTCGAAAAACATTAATTTTACGTCGAAAATATATTACAAGATAATTGAATAATTCCAATAAAATAAAATGTAACTTTGTACATCTAGACGAAATGACTTTGAATTTGAAATTCAGCAGCAGATTTAGTCGCTCGAGAACTAGCCGCTAGGAATGTTTCCAGGCAACAAAATATGCTGGTGAACTTCAAATTCAAGGCCGTTTCGTTTAGATATACAAAGTTACATTTTATTTAACTGGTATTATTCAATTATATTGCAATATATTTTTCTTTAGTATTATTTTTCCACTTAAAATTAACGATTTTCGAGCAAATTATGGACTGTACAAACAAGACTGATCCTAACTGTATACATATAAGAACCGCTTAAGGAAGGACGAACATCGACGCTACTTTTTGTAACATGATGCACCTGCTTGCTCCCGCGAACCCACACAGCAGCCACGCACATTTTAAAGCATCGTTGGCAACAGTTCGTGTTTTAGTTCTTGTAAGAGGGCGCTACGGGAGAGCGCGTCCGCGTCGCACAGCCACTCGGCGTCCTCTTTGCTGGGGCCGAAGAGCCGCTGTTGACTCCTCCAGGTCTCTCCAATTCCCCCTGCAACACCCTCTCAGTCTCTCCAGTAAAAAGGTAAAGGTATCCCCTGCGCAATTGCAAGTAGGCCGATGTGGCCCTTCGAGGAGGTGAAGATTAGGGCTCCACCTTTTCGTCGCCGTCAGCACACAAGGAGGAGGTTGTGTGGAGTGTGGCGAGCACAACGCTCCGGCCGCCTTTACCCCAACGAATGGTCCTCACTTGGAAAGGAGGCTGAGTCGACCCCAGAGCCGCCCTGAATGGAAATCACCATATACAATTCTCAGTCTACGCCGGCATTCGGCCTTCAGGTCAGGAAGTCAGCGCTCCATCTCTGAGACACCGCGGCACCTCACTCTCTGCAGTGCACCCTCATTTTCTCCTCTTCCATCCCGCTCCCATCTATTCCATCTCGTTCACAAGTGTTCCCTCTCACTCCTATATCCTTCTACCATCACGAATTAATTACCATTTCTTTCCCATCTCCATTTTCTAATTTTCTTTTCCCTCCTTTCTTTTTTTCTTGGTCGACTTCCTGTTATATCTGTTTTTCGTTCTCTTCCATTCTGTAAAAACGTCTGTCTGTAGGTACAGTAATTTTATTTTATTTTTTCCATTCTTGAGACGCAATCTGCCTTTCCGTGCCTCGATATCTGTTACTTTGTGACACCTCGCGCCAATCTACCGCATACTCACTGCCTGACTCACTGCTAGTCAGCTGGTCTGAGTCAGAAGTTTCTTGTCTGCTTTATTTCACTCTCTCTGGTTTCCTTTCTTGCGTCTCCCTACCAACTAAATTTTCTTTCCTTTTTCAATTCTCCTTTTCTCCTTACAAACTTTATTGTACCACTATTGCGCTCACTTGCACTATAATGCATTGCATGGTGTTTTAAGTAATTACTGGATAAACGTGAGGTTTTTACACTTTTAAATCATTTCAAATCAGAGTTAATAAGTCGTGTAATATCAAATGGATCAATTTGTTTGAGAATTCTGAAGGAATTTCACTGTAAAACAGTGGGTATCTTTCGAACTGTGTTGTGATAGTCCAGAAGGAAAAGGTAATAACTGCATAGAGGTCGTTCCGTTTTCCCTCCATTTATACCTCGGCACCAATTCATCAATTTCAGAATCTCTATTATGGTGTGGCGTCTTGACATTTCTCAGTAGTCTTTTGGCATTTTCCCGATGCCCAAAATGTCGAGAATACTTTAGAGACACGAAACGATTTACCTGGAAAGCTTTGTTGGAATATTCTACATAGCATATTGCTATGACGAATATCTTCACCTAAATAGGCAGCACCAGAGTTTGTTGCGAATATTCTCTTTATATTTACAACTGCTGTTATACATTTGTAAGAAATAAAATATTTAATTAAATACATTAATTATAAGTGAATTTAAGGTTTTCATATATGTCTAAATGTTCTGTAAAACCTTTTACAGTCATGAATTAGTAACAATTACGTATCATATTCTGGGATTGGTTTTCCATTATAGTCACAGTTCACACAAATCAATGTCACATGAAGTTCAACAGAACTTTTCTCAGCAGTTTTGTATTCATTCACCGCGAAATTCTGCCAGAGGCTCACTATATTTGTCACAAGAAATTCTTTGTATTTTGTAATGATAGGTATTGTTACACATGTCTTTGAATACATGACAGAAAGAAAATACAGTGAAAGATCTGATTGACGAACGTGAAAAAATTGAAACGATTGCATTTTTTCGTTTAAATGTCACTTCCGATTCTGCTTCTGATGTATCTGCTTCATTGTGCCTCTCGGGTCGAGCTAATTTTCGACCCAACCCCCCCGAATCGCATTCTAGCGGAATTTCTCGCAACTCGCTCGCTAGTGTAAGTTGGGGTCTTTTCCTCTCATTTTTCAACTCTACGTCGGAAGTATGATGAATAATTCCTTCTTTACGTAGGGAATGACAAGGCACAAGACATAAAAAGAAAACATCTACTACGAAGAAATATTTTTGGTATCATGAAAACTAAGACATCGCTGCGGGAAGGTCATCTAAAATTCCCTTTGGTTATTCGAAATTAAGGAGTTCTCAAAGGTCATTATAGACGGAAATTACGTGGAATATGCGTCAGACACACTTAATTAAAGTTCTTAGAACCACAGTCCTCTTGACATTAGAATCTCAAAGATACACATTACCAAGTTCCTTCCTTGCGGAGAGAGTTCCTGTAGCTCCTATGAATAGAACTGATCTTATCGTAAACTATACTAGATTTTCGCATAATGAGGGAATTATTGTTACTGACACGAGAACAACCAAAATGCTTTACAAAGGCCTAATGGCAGACTGGAGTCACGTCATTAGTAAATTAGCCAGTTGCAATTCTAGTTTTCTTTCGTATTTTTAGCATTTCAAAAGTGTTGCTAGAAGGATAGTTATCCCAATGCAATGAATGACTTAATACTCCTAGTATCACATTAAAGGAATCCATGGAGTTTTCTGCGTTCCTGATCAGATACCTGAAGTATTAATTATAAATTCATGAAGGACAATTTATGAGCTTGCCCTTGGCTCGTATCACACTATCACTAGATAACAACTCTTAATGTACACAAGTAGCGTTTTGAAGAATACGACTTTTTAGAATTTAGATCATGTATGTGAATATGATTTCTAAATTTAAATGAATGCAAGAAAAATGCATGGTGCGTAGCGTACATTAAAGAAGAGATTCTGAAGGAGTCTCATAGCAGGAGATCCTTATTTTTGGTAAACTTTTGAAGTACGGTAAATCCAACTTCGTTTATATTCAGCCTACTGGTACTTATCATTCATTCGTCAATATCAACGTATCAAAATATTTGTGAGTGTTATAGATTACTTCATTTTAATACTTGTACAAAAACTAATTATTTTAAAATTAATATTGCTTTATTTTACATTCTTTTAATTTACTTTGTAAGAACAGGGTTTGCTGCAATGTTTACCGTATACCTTAAGGCATTGCAGGTTGAAAGTAATGAAAAGAAGCTGTCCTAGAACGTGGCGAAAACGCATTGACGCGGCGCCGTGTAACTCGTCTGCCTACGACGGTTGGCTAATTGTTTCCGAATCTGGCGGCAACTGCCTCGCGTCAGCTCGAGCGTCGTCAGCCTCTCCGTCAGCGGCGGAGGGCTCAAAGGCGCCGCCCCCGCCCCCGCTTCCTGTTGGACATCAGCGCGGAGCGAGACGCGCGGCAAATGTTTTCAAGAGTTTCCTGTTGGTTAAGAAAGCAGCAGGCCTGCAATCTTCAACGGCTCCGCTGTTTCTCGAAGCCTGGCACCACTACAATTCATCTTCTGCTTTACCCTAACAGTTTACTAGGTCGGCCGCGGCGGTGGAGGGTGACGGCGGCGGGGGCGGGGGTGGGGGCGGGGGCGGGGCGGTGGGGCGTGTTTATTTACCTCCGGTTTTATTTGTAGTTTCCCATCTATCTGCATCCCCCGCGGCCTGCCCGGCCGTCAGCGAGCAGCCGCTGGCGACCTGAACAAGAGACGTGGCTGGGAACGTGCCCGCCTCGCCGCTGTCATAAGATTTAAGCAGTTTGTCAACGTCCCCACCGACAACCGCCCGCCCAGCGGAAAAAGAATAATCGACGATTTATTTGAGGAGGGCGGGCGTTATTTCAAAAATGTGAACGTTTCCAATGTTTTCATTAGTTCTCGATGAGGGACGCTGACAAAACGCATTCCCCGCCCTCAAAGCATTACCCAGATGGGACCCGGTGTATCATTATTGAGATTAACATCGAGGTTTCATTAGGGCAACGTTTTATTGTTATTAATATTTATTATTATTTCTGGTGGCGCCGGGTGGTGAAAAAAGGCAAGTTCCCGTGGCGTGAGAATTTCCGTTCGCCATATGTTTCGTTTCGCTTTGAATCCCCCTTCCCCAGCTCCCTGGTGGTTTATTTTATTTAGTTGGAAATCCCGCCGAGATAATAAAACGAAAAAGATCACGCGCCTCGCCATACGGCAGCACGGCTACTTCCATCGCGTTTTCATGTCAGGAGCAGTAAATACTCCTTGACAAATGTCCTTTCGTGCCGTTATCTAAATCTTGTTCCCCTATCTGATAGCATTTTGAGTGTTTACGGTGTTCTAGTACATGGAACAGACAAATGAATTCGTTCAGAAGGGAGGATCGTAAAAGAGCACTCACCTACGTCGATTTTCTCTCGCCCCTTTCGATGACACTTTACACCCCTTTGCGGAAACGCCAGTTGCAAGAGCAAGCGGAGACAGTGCCCGCGCAATCACATCTAATTACAACGAGCGCGTTCCTTTCTCCCCACCGATATGTTCTTCACAATTTACCATGTAACGAAGATATTCGGTGCTACACGTATCTTTATTATGTTAACGACGGTCCCCCTATATAAAGATCATACGATTAATCTTTATTACTGACGGTGTGACGCAGGGTCACAGAACACGCCGCG
>JAHLJT010008446.1:3174580-3213038 GCA_031308135.1 Acheta domesticus | reverse complement strand
CTTAGCTTCAAAAATAAAAACATTTTTGGGGTATTACCTGACCACAATCACTGCTTGCACATGGTAAATCAATGATATTATCGTTATTATGGGAAAATAAATTTTAATTATAGTTTTTAATGCTCATGTGGTTCATTATCGTTTTGTTGGACTTCTATGAGAAAGAAATTACATTTCAGCAACGGCAAAGTCTATCAAACACTTTATCTTTTGACCACAAAACCATGGTAATTAATTCAAGTGTCCTCACACTTAATTTCTTGACGAGTTTATACACTTATTCACTTAATTTTCATTATTTTCTTTTCTAATTCTTCCCATTAACCTATCCTCCTTCTGTCTGATCTATATGACATAATTTAAATTCCCGATCGTTAATATGAAGTAAATGTTATTAAATCGTCAATGTATTTTAAAAAATGAAGTTAATAAAATATTCAAAAATCTTTGTGAACGAAAGAAATTTAAAATAAATCATATTTTCCACTTAGACTTCATTAACCTCGCAAATTTTCGTATCCACAGATATTTAACGTACAAAGATCACCTGAGTTTTCTCATACGCAACATTTAATGGCTATTTACAACATCATGCAGATTATGGGCGAAAATAAAATATTTTCTAAGGAAGATTGTCAATATGTATTTCTAACGCCACCACAGCACAAGCTGCTTGATGAGTTTTCCTTTAAAACTAAATGAAAAATATTGAATACAAAAATAAAATAAAAAAGTAGAAAATCCAAACTGCTATCATTGCCATCAGAATAACAGCGATTAAATAACAGGTGCCTTTATCTTATCTTTCGAGGCTTACGTTTGACTTGACGTTTCACAGAAATTGAAAGCGCTAACATTTTCTGTTCCTTGTGGTCACCTTTCCGAGCTGAAAATTTGGATCAGGTTAGGATGATCTTTCATTCGTAATGTTTCTTTTATTAATTGCTCTTCTGAACCTTCTTGGAATTTAATATTAAATTAAAATAATTACTGTTTATGATAACTTCGAGGCAATCGTGATTTACTATAATTGCCGGGAAGAAATATCCTCTGAAAATAAACTTTGATCTTTCGGACATCGCGCAGAATATATTCATTAACAAAATATTATTATAACCTCTCATCATGAAGTAATTCCTCATGAACACTTAATAAAACTAAAAACTAATCTAATTATAACTTTTCTCTATTTCTAACTAACCTAATTTAACTTTATCTGATTCTAACTTTATTTCATTCAAATAGTATGTTAGTAGCCCACATTGAAAATGAAAACCCAAAAAGATAATTACTTTTTCAACATTTGGAATACTTAATAACAATACTTCTATACACGAAAACAATAAATAAAACTGAACATTACTGACAAATTTATTTTTTTTTCTATTTTTTATCTTCGATACTTTGTTTATTCCAGGATTTGTCCCATTTTTAAAGACAGAAATTTTAGTTATTAAAAACAATGCATTAGTTGAAATGCATTGTTTTTAATAACTAAAATTTGTCTTTAAAAATGGGACGAATCCTGGAATTTCTGATATAATCTGGCTGAAACTCGTCCCACACCTGACTTCAAGCACTGATCGAACTACGCGCATCCAAACCACTTCCAAGCGAATGCCGGAGAAGCACGCTACACAAATGGCCGTGGACCGCGCGCGAGCCTTGACGTTCCCATTTCCTTCCCTTCCTTTGCATCTCGAGACATCGATCATAGCACTAAAACCATCATCCAGTGTTGTCAAGGTCGATGCCACGAGCGAGTCCCACGACGAAATCTCCCCTCCACGCAGTTCATCACTCCGCCACAAGAGACAACGCCATCCCTACTGTAAAAACGGCGGGGTTACTCATAGTTTCCTTTTCCGACGCTAGTGGCGCAGGGAAGCTCGTGGCATGCTACGGTGTCACGACGCGTGCCACTGCCACCAGTAGAAGACCTTGACACCACTGCCATAATCATTGGATAAATCTAACGATTCCGGCGTCCTTTGTGTTTCCAGGTGAAGTATCCCCTAATGCGCGTGCTCCCAAGTCGGGCGGAATGTTTGGCAGGGGCTAAGCGCCTGCGGCCGGGCAGCGGCGCCTGCTCATCTTCACGGCCCACTCCCACTCCCTTCCTCTTCGCCACCCGCCGCCGCCGCCGACCCCTTTCCTCAAAGCCGGCTTCTCGCCCGCGTCTACGCCTTGCGGTGACCTTCCAACCCTCTCAACTCCGGCGCGTCAATAAGTCATAAGCGAGCGAAACTCCCGGTGGCCGGTGGCGTTGGCGGTGGCGGCGGCGGCGGCGGCGTGGCTTAGAATCCGCCGTCTTGACAGCGGAGACGGGACGTTGATGCCCCTCAATGGAATTCGGCGGTGGTGCCGCACAGAAATTAGGAGCTAAGCTGGCGGAAGATCTGTAAATTAGGGCGTTTAAACGCTACAGAAATACTCGAAATTGCTCACATTCTTTAAGAACGTGCTGCTAAAGCTTGTGTACTGTCAACAATTTCTTGAATGTTTTTCATGCAAGTTCTGGAGAATTGTTTATAGTTTAATTAGATGTGGATTTGTAGTTCTTTAAATGTTTCCAAGTTCGTCCACAAATATACCAAATGACATGTATGGCGTTCGGGAAATTCAACGGTATTTATTAGCAAATTACGAAAACTATTTTCAATTTTTATTAATATTTACTGTGAGTGTTCAAGCTGATTTAATGCTTTATGAATGATTTTATAAATTTCTAAAGTAATGGAAAATGCATACAATTTAATGAAGAGAAACGTGCAAATCCCATAATCCCTTACCATTTGTGATGCGTCCACATATTTTCTATCATCAATTGTCTCCGAATTGGAACTAGTCAGAATGATAAAAATATTCTATCAGCTGAAGAAAATTCAGAAGATCATAATATAGTATTTTATATTATGTATTGTAGGTACAACTTTTGGACATTACTTTGAACATGTACTCAAATAAAAATATGAGGTTGATATTTCATCATTTCAGTTCCATACATGTTCAGTACTCAAATAAAATTTTCCTAATATGTTTCCAGTTTTTGTTTAATTCAAACATTAATTTACTTTTCATCTAATTAAATTAGTATGTCTGTATCTTTCACAAAATGAAACCTCCAAAAAGCATTGCTGTTTCAACATTTTGCATATTTTAAAACAATATTTTTGCATGTGGTGAATAGTGTATAAATAAAACTGAACAATTCTGAACAATTGAGGTTTCAAACCACACCTGGATGAAGCTTTGACCCAAATGGGTATTTCCTTTATAATTCACTCAGTGTAATCAATAACCATTAAAAGGTTTCATGGACAGCAATGGTTATTCTGGTACTGTCAATTTGCACCACATCAATGGTCTGTGTTCTGCTAATTTGATAAGCACTCGCCAAGACAGATGGTTGTCTGTTAAAACAGTTCCACAGCATGATATGATTAAGAGAAGTTCCTAGAGCCAAGTTCCCCAAGAGCGCCAAAACACGTGGCAAGCATACAACAACGAAGTTACCACGGGTTTGGTCGCACTTAATTCATTTAGGTGCCGTCTACTTGATACTCTACGTATGAAGACTAATACCTCTAAGTTTCCTCTTTTTGAGGTAGTACTTCATGTCTCTTTGGAATCTCACATTGTTTTACAGGTTCCCAGAATGAACGTCTTTGGAGTTAGAGAGCTATAGAGAAGAGTGAGTGAGAGAGAGAGAGAGAGAGATATGTGCGTCATCAGATTGTACGTCGCTAACTTGTTCGTTATGTTATAGTTAAGCTGCGAATTGTTGAAAGGGATGAGTCTCTAGGGATAATAACTCTCGTGTGTCTACAAGTTTCAGTGAGTTAAGCGAAAACTGTAGAATGACCTTGCTTAACTCGAAGCTGAAGATATCAAAACATTCCTACCAAGAACGAGCCAGTGGCGTAAGATGAGCTACAATTGAATGCTTCCAATAACATTTTAAAACTACTGATATGTCAAAAGCACACGCTTTCTTGATTTTTTAATGGTTATACAACAAAATGCAAAAGTATTTTCTATCCTACTAAAATTTCATACACATCTAAAGAAACTTCAATACACAAATTTAACGGTGTTTCCGTAAATGAAAAAATATGATTCCGTCGTTTTTTTTGAATACTCAAAAGTATTAATGAAATCAGCTCTTGCTCACTAAAATTAATGTATTATGTTCTATCATCACCGAATGCTAAAAATATGGCATTTTTGACGAAAATATTAACAAGTTTTTACAAAAATTGTCACAATTTCACTCCAAATTACGCGAAATAACATTCCACACAACATCATTGAAAGATCGAGTTTTGAATTTTATTAAGAAAAATCTCGGTCTTCAATTATGTTAACTGAGGAAAGGGGTCCAAAATATTTTACTTCTGCAATTTCAAAATTCTAACGAAAATCAAATCTGCGCTATTTTATATTCTCTAGTGCAGACAAATCATTTGGGGTTTCTAGAGAAAATCCTGTGAACTGTTTAGGCTACGGTCAGAGTGGATCCGTATTCGGTCGAATTCGCGTTCCGAGTGGATTCCGTATTCGGCCGATCTGATCTGTCGGACTTCGGACCTCCCGGCCCGAGTCAGTACATAGACAGCAATGTGCTTAACATAGTAAGATTATGATTAGTACAGTTTACTTTTGCTTACTCTATTACGTTTACAATGCTGCACTTTGTAGCTGTTAAAGAAAATGACGAACTGTTACTCTGTGTTCTTTCAACTCAATATTGAAATTATGGGATGTTAATTTTTATTATCACTGAAATATCATATGTAAATATGGCATTTTAAATGAAGATATAAAGAATTCCATACGTTACTGATGTTTCGAACACTAAAAACGTTATTGATTCGGAAAGTAAACAAGGACAAAAATATCAAACATATTTTCGTATTCGTTCCGAAACAAATTTCATTTAGATATCCTAGTGGTACGTTTAAAATCACAACCCAGACAATACAAAAACATTGCTCTATTTGCCTTCATTAAAATTCGTGAGTCTGTCTCTACAAATGTTAAAATACATTTATATTTCTTCAAAACGTTTTTGTAAGTGTTCAGGTTTAAACAATAACACGTAGACGTTGAATTTTCTGTAAACGCTTAAAGATACTGAGATTGATCTTTGACGAAATGATTCAGGATGCATTGACTCATGAGTTGAACTTATTACATTCTTTATACCATTTTTAAATATTAAAAATATCGGATTAACTTATTTTGTTAAGCGTAACGCGAACAGAATGTTTTAATGTAACTATCCACTTTTCTTCGTTATTCACTCTCTGCAAGCGATAAACGTATATGTCAAGATTTACAGACTGTCTCATTTAGCAGTTGCACTTCTTTAGTGTTACTGTCCAGAGATGACGATTGTTGTTTGGAGGTCTCAACATGCGCTAAACATTTTCATTCGTAGAGTTTTGAGCTGTCGAACAATGTAGGCCGTTTGAAACGTCTAAAAATCCAGCCCCATCGCGAACTTCCGGACCTGTTATAACACCAGATTTTAAAACTCACAAGTGTGTACAATTATTCATCAAATACCAACATAATTATGTAGTAATGCTGAATTGTCACTTCTCCGGACCTATATATTCATGTAAAAGAATTGTTGTATCAAAAAAGAAGTTAGTTGAATATCTTTAAAGTAAAGTATCTTAAATCCAACTAAAAAGATAATAAGATTTACACTCGTAGCAAAGTACTATTTTTATTTTTTGATACTTGGAGTAGAGAAATTGTTTCCGGTGTCAGACATCATTTATACATTTATTCAATTATTATATTTATTATTGGTACAATTACGACTACTACTACTTCTACTCATCTGATATTGTTCCGTAACAAAAATAAAAAAAACACTCGTCCACCCTCTCGAGAAAAAATACGCCCTATGCTGAGATGGCGTCTTCCCACAAGCGACGAATTTTTTTGTGAGCGGTCGCATTTCGTTTTCACCGTCGTCCAAACACAGACCGCTTTTCTCCCGCTCATTCCTCCTCGCCCCCATCCCACCATTCGCCGTTCCGTCCCGCCCCGCCCCGCCCCGCCCACAGAACCCCGCCAGGCCGCTCTTCGCCTCGGCGGCGAGGCCATCGTTCCCAAATTCCGCCGCTCACGTTACAATAACACACGGCTCGTCGTCGCCGAGCCCCGCCCTTCTCGCCCCGCCCCATCCCTGCCTCGTCCCGCCACGCAGCTGCGCGTCTCACGAACGGCAACCACAAGCGCCCGCTCCACACTCCCGAAACCGCACCGCCGGCGTCGCGAACGGCCGCCCCGGCGCCTCCACGGCGCGCCGCGCCACGCCCCCAGCTGCCCCGCCCTCGCCTGCGCTCCGCTCGCCCGCCGCCGGCTGGACGCCGCACCGCTCAGCGGTCAAGCTCACTCAGAGACTTTGTTCAGCGGTAACTCAGAGAATTTGATCAGGATTTAATGTAAGCGAAATAAAGAAAGAAAAATGTATGTGTAATAGTATGGTGGATGTAAGTGTGTGTAAGGGGGTGAGGATAGGACAAGGAAGAGGAAGGAAAGATCGCGCGCTGACCGTGGCCCGATTGCTGGGGTACTGCTCCGGCATTCGCCTGGTGTTGATCGGAGAAACCACGAAAAACGACCAATCAGAGCAGCTGGCCACTAGAATTCTCCGCCGGCGACCGAATTCGACCTAGCTGACAAGCCAGTGTCAAAAATCCTGCCGCCGTCGAGACTCAAACCTAGGACCTCCCAGTCACAGAGATTGCAGTGACATCAGTTGATGCCTGAGCTATCTCTCCCTGTCCGGGTGTTCTTCCCCATATTTCACATTCTTTAGTTCAGGAAATAAAAAATAAAGAGGTATATAACAAATAGAGGTATGACTTAATAAATAATGATATGAAGGAAATATGTGCATCATTTTTCCATCGATATTCGAACAATCATAATGAATAAAAGATTCATTTTGTATCCCCTACAAATTCCGTTCTACATACTACCTCTGAGAGAGCATACATGTCCTGCAGATTTATCCAATGAGTACCTGAAGACTGATCTAATGAGCCGGTTAGTGTGTCATTGTTTCGTGTTAAATATACAGGTTGTCCGGGGAGGAAACGTCGAAACTTCGAAAATAAGCTCATAAGACAATTCTAAGAATATTTTGTCTAATAAACTTCGTGGATATTCCGAATGGTTGAGCCACCATAAGTACTCAAAAGTTGGTTTGAAAAATTGTTTTCCTCGGCAAAATTTGCATTATAGAACTATAGAAACACTCCAGAAACATATAAGTTGTTTATTATTTACAAAAGAAATGAATCTATTTGTACGGAAAGAAAAATTAAGCGAGAAATAAAAAAACACCCAATTTACACAAGTCGACTTCTTTTTTTATTACTCGCTTAATTTTTCTGTCTGAGCAAATATATTCATTTCTTGTGTAAACAATAAACAATTTACATGTTTCCGGAGTGTTTCTATGCTACCATAATGCAACGTTTTGCCTAGAAATCATTTTTTTCCAACCAAAGTTTGAGTGCTCATTGCGGCCCAACCATTCGGAATATCCACGTAATTTATTAGAAAAAAATATGCATAAAATAGTCTTGAGAGCTTATTTTCGAAGTTTGGACGTCCCCCCCGAAAACCTGTATATCCCATTGACCTGGTGGGAAAGAACTGAGTCCTCAAAAAGATGCAAAATTCGCCGGCTGCCGCCACGCAGACCACTGCGGAGGTTCCGTGCGGACAACAGCTCCGTTCGGAACGGTGGATTATGGATTGATGACACGAGCGAGTCTTCGGATGTCGCGTTGCTTCAGGCCCTGAGCAATTATTAGTTCATAAATACGCGAGTACTTCGCGTGTCCAGGTGCGACAACTGGTGGGCATGACCAGTGGCGTAGCCAGGTAATTTTTTCTGGGTACCCTCTAGAGCTGATTTACTTTTTATTTATTGCAATATCTCAAAATGACAATTATTATCTAATGTGTCGCCGTTCATTTATTATTATTATTTTGTTCTCAAAATTTTGGTCTCACACAGATATGACACAGAAACATTATCAAAGCATGGTAACACTGGCATATTTAAAATCTACAAAAAAATTAAGGCATTGTAGCACATTAACATAAATAACATTTTCCCCAAATAATATTAAAATTCTAGTAGTCCACGTTTGTTGTCACCTCATCATAAGTCTTCGGTTTCAACAAGAGTTTCGTCTATCCGGTAAACTGAGATGGTGTGTGTGAGTGTTGCGCGCCTGTCGTATTCGTGTTGTAGTGTGGGCCCGCCACATACCACGAAGAAACCCGAGGATTTCGGAAGGCTAGCCTTCGGCTCGCTGTAGCCGACTGTAGAAATAGCGTATCTGCGTCTCGCGAGCACACGAACTGCGCATGCGTTGTAGGCTCTGAATGCTAGAGCCTTCCTCCAATGACGGGTAAGCTCGCAATTAAGCGGGAAGTTCAAGACGCAAAACCTACGTGAAACGTGGTATTTGTGAATTGAAAAATTATCAATAAGCACATTACGAAGTAATGAGAACCGTTTTTGTTTTTCATCAATGTTTGGGTAGGCTCCGCTTTGCAGCCTAATAGGTAGCTACGCCACTGGGCATGACCTCGTGAGCACAGTGCATGTTATAGGCGTGAGGTAGCCGTGTAACTTCCCGCTGGAATTTGAGATCCAGTACTGGCCTCCAAGACCATATGCAACGTATTTCCTCTGCAGGTATATCCATCCAGTGAGACACAGCCCTCGGCGGGAGAAGCATGAGGCTCCCGACTGGTCTCTCAATGTGTGTTGATGTAGTGCCTGTAGGTGTGTATGTGTGTAAGAGGAGAAGAGGGGACAACGATGAGGGAGAAAAGAGCGCGCGTGATTCCTGGCCCGCTTGTTAGGGTACTATTCCGTCAATTGCATGAAATGGCGCAATCACAGGAAATGACGGTAGAGCTCGCTTTGCTAGAATTGTCCTCCAGCCATCGGCTGGACTCCATCTAGGTAGTGTAGCATGCCACCATCCGGACTTGCACACAGCGACCACCCGATTAAAATAGCTGCAGCGCAAGTTTCCTGACCACAGACGCACAATTTTTTTTACCGTGGCAAGTATGTTTTCTATAACTCGGGACTAAAATATCTACTTTTTCAAATGTGGCTGATCTGGCGCTTTTTAATATTTTATGATTATATATTTTTATATTTTATTCATCTTTCAACTACCGTATTTTTAGTTAAAATGTTGGGAAATGATTGTGGAACTTAGAAAACGTGCGTAAATAATCTTCTCCCTTACACGTCATATACAGTTTTCAGTGTTTTTTGAAAAACTAAATTAAATCAGATCCATGTCAGCATCTATTACATAATAAATGATATCGATTATGTGAAATACATGGTTATTTGTAGACATCGGATGTTTACGGAAATGCCTATTTTCTCTAGCGAACGTATTTATAGGCTGAGAATATATGTGCACGAATCATGACAAATGATGACATATTATAATGTTTTATAATGCTTATTTTCGCAAAAATGCCTTTTTCTTTTACATAAATGCACGCTTTATGTATTTCAATTTTCTTTAGAATTATTGCACGCTTTTGCCTTTTATATATTATTTTTTATATAATGCAAAGATATTAGAAAATCAACCATGGTCCAACCTCACCATTCATTTCGAAACCTTCAATTCACGTATTTGTATTTTGAAATACGAGAGAATTCCTGATAGTATACCAACATATTTTTCTCCATTTCCTTATTTCACAAATACTAGCCATGTTCTGAGCAAATGGTCGATTGACAATACATCGAGGGCACCTTTTGAGTGGAAATAAATGAAAAATTCCCAGAAGGTTTCAGTGTTGCTAATTTTGGACTTCTAAAATATATGCCAGATACATCGGTACACTTTCAGAAATCCTTCGATGTATTCAAACTGATTTTGTCTCCCAATCGTTGCAGATTTGAAATTGCAATCCTTGAATAGTTACTGGTAATATATTGCAATGGAAAATATTAAGAATAAAATGAAGAAGAGTTGTAAATATATATGGAGTTTTACAAATCATTTTTAATTTTATTGTGAATGTAATTTATGACAGTGCCTAGGCGCCTAAAAGGGGATTTTTTAGTGCCTAAACATCCGATGTCTAGTTATATGTCGTTGACACACGACAATCACAATGAACACCACCTTCGTTCTCCGTTTTTCGAACGATTTGTGCTTCATTCGACTACCGTTTTCTGAATTCTGTGCCTTCATATATTCAAACACACTTAATGTACTGACCACGTTTCTGAACCTTACGTAGCAGTAACTCAAAAGTCTGGTGTCATCATTTAATTACCTCGTTGAAACACGCAACGCAGACTTAAGATTTCCAAGAAAGCTGCACTTTTTGAAGTATATAGCTCTCGCGATGCAAATAAAACCTAAATGTATTTCCTTTGCGTCGCCGTCTGGAGCGCCTTCCTATTTTCACAAGCGGCGCGTTTCTCGCGGGCGTCCGTTACGTTGGCTGGCCTGCGCTCGTCGAGTCGTCCCGCCCCTCCCAGCCCCACCGCGCCCGGCGCCTCGTTTCCCCGCAGCGCACGACGCAGCCCTCTTTACGATTGCCTGGGAAGGCGACGTGAATTTCCGGTGTCACAAGCGCCGCAGCTTCGGGTTACGCTGCTGCACCCGCCGCTCCCCTCTCCCGCCCGGGCCCCCCCCTCAAGCTCCTCCCGTCACTCCCTGGGACCCACCCCGGACGACCACGACACGTCACGTCACGTCACGTCCTGCACCTTGCCATACGTGCACGCTCCTTCCCGACACGTCATGCCCCTTCCCGACAGGTCATGCTCCTTCCCGATACTTCATGCGCCTGCCCGACAAGTCACGCTCCTTCCCGACACGTCACGCCCCTTCCTTATCACCGCCCGCCCCTTCCCTGCACGCCACGCTCCTTCCCGGCACGCCACGCTCCTTTCCGACAAATCTCGTTCATCCCCAACTTGCTCCACCTTGACACGTCACAGTGACACGTCACGGCCTGACCGACAAACCCTCTCCGAGCTCTTCGCAAACGTCACATCCTCGCAACACCCCGTCATGTAACATTCTTCATCGATACTTCAGGCCCCTTCTCCATCGTCAAAATGAGTCGTGTCGAGGTCTTCTATTGGTGGCTGTGGCAGGCGTCGTGACACCGTTGCATGCCACGAGCTTCTCTACGCCACTAGCGTCGGGAAAGGAAACTATTAGTAGCCCCGCCGTTTTACAATAGGGATGGCGTTGTCTCTGGTGGCGGGGTGGCGTGGAGCGGCGATTTCGTCGTGGCAGTCCGTGCCAAGGACTCCCGTTGCATCGACCTTGACAACACTGGTCAAAATCGTATCTTAGCTCTCGCCTATCCGCTTGCCATGCAACGTCCCGCCCCAATATGCCCTTATCAGATGCGTTTTCAGGGCTTACTCGACCACCGTACTACGCCAAAGATGGGACGTTTAAAGTTCGTGCAGAAGAAAAGAAATAAGACTACGTGAAGAAAATAAGAAATTCTTAAGAAATGAAGGGGATGTCGCGAACACCGAAAGATATAAACGACAAAAAAGTGGCGATCTACTCTTTGCCTCACCCCACTGCATCTCGGCCTTCGCCCGGCCGACACCGCGGACCTTTAAACCACTTTGTAAAGGAGTGAAATATGCAATTTGTCATCGATTTTTTCTCAAATAATTGATTTGCCTAATTATTTGTTAAAATAGTATATACTACCTCTATCTTATTTGCCAAGGCAATATTGTAAGCCGTAGGTTTGAAGAAAAAGAGTTGTAAGTCATATACAACACTAAGGATTGGAGAAAGAAAGTACCAGATTTTTTTCATTTTTCTCTGGTCGCATACGGCTTTTTGTTAGAATACCAATCGAATTTTCAATGGTACTAGATAAAAACCGAAAGTAAGATATGTTATTACTGCAATTTTGCATTTTCACGAAATTTGTATTATCGGTTCCCAGAACTCCTCTGCGCTCCGCCGGAGAGAAGCACGTGGCGTTCACAGTTCTGCCAGTTTTTTTTGTTATTTAAGGTCGCATCAACTACTCGGTCATTAGCGACCACTATTGGAAGTAACGATATGACATGATGACACGAAATGGTGATGATAGGGGGTGAAAGGACGAACACATACACCATGCCCGAAGCGGGACTCGAACCCGCGACCTCACAATCCAAGACCACTACGGCACTACTGGCTTAGCGATCTCGGCCACGGAGTGTCGCCAGTTTGTACATTCCGGTCTGAACTGAAGGCGGCCGTGGCTGAGCCCCTGGCCTTGCTGTCGCGCAGCAACCCTCAACACCCGCAGCTGTTTCTTTTCCATCTTCGCCGCTCGCCGTTCCGGTAGCGCTTCCTGCCGCTGCCTGTGGTTCGCTTTGAAGGCCACCCGACGGTGAAGCGGGCCGGTTCTCATACTCCTTTCTTAATTATATTCTGCTATATCCTCAGTCCTCTTCCAGACCCCGTTCATTTTCTTTGCATTTTCTCCGCCGTCATCAACCTCTGCACGCAGTCTACCTGCCCATTGGAGAACCAACACCACGCTGTTATACTACCAAACTCTGAAAAAATGAAGGTCGCACTTCCTCGAGAACCACTCTTCCCCACAGAATCAAAACCTCATTCCACCACTGTTTTTGAGAAGAAAACCACGGTTCTTCAGAAATTAAGCCCACTCTTCCTGCAGAATCAAACGCATACTCCCTAAACAAACTACAATTATTTTTTCCCGCTCTTCTCGGTAAACGTAAATACGAATGGACATTTAACTTTGTCGTTGGTTAATTAAATTTCAGAAAAATATTATATTGCCTACAATTAAAGAGCTTATTTGCAAAGTGTATCTCTATGAAACATACATTTTCTTGAAGTAAGGGAATTTATTTTGGGTCTCATAGATCAAAATAGGATTGAATGGTTATCAGATAACGTTTACCATGGGAAAACGCTGTTTTTGAACATCATATTTAGCAGAATGATGAAGCGTCTAAAGAATAAATTAAAACGCAAAAAACTAACAGGCTTTTTGTTCAATTTCCCTGATATTTTTAGCAAATGCTGAGGTGAACCTCCGTTTTCGTTCTGGACATAAATGTACCTTCACTATCTGTGCATATAATCTTAATTTCTCGAAGGGAATTTGATATAATAAATATAAACTAAGATGATAAATAAGTAATCATTTTCGATTTTGCAGTAAGTCGATTCCGTCACGTAGAACACTAGGGACAATAACCAAAACCAGAAGCTGATTTCCCTTTGCAAATAGTTTCTATTACACAGTAGAGAATATGTTCGTGTCGATTCGTGCCAAAAACGCTCATTCTTTTCTAAATTTATAATTCATCCTATTATGAGTGAGATAGAGAGCCCATACCTCAAGGAAACGCACAGATTGCACTTCTCCGTACAATACATCATATAGTTTTTAACTATTTTTGACGATAAATATTTTGTTAGGATTAGAAAACAAACGAAAACGGAGATGCTTCGCTTTGGAAACCGTGTCAATTCTGCACTCTCTTTTTCCACCATGTCGATCAGAATTCTCTCCCCCATCAACCCAGTGCTTCTCATGGGGCCCATCTCGCAGCAGGCGCCATCATCCTGCACGCGCCACGATCCTCGCCTCCCCCTCCCCTCCCGCCCACGCCGGCGCCCCGACGCCTGACCGCCATCTTGACGAAGCCGCAGCGGAAGAGGCTGTGCCTGGAAAGCGCCGCTAATGCTCCCGTGAATTACTTCTTTATGAGCCATACGTGCGGTTGAGATTCAGCCGAGCATACACGCGCTCCCCGCCGCGCCCCGCCCCCTCGCCCCGCTCCTCACCGCTTCCGCTCCCCGACTCTGCGCTCCCGCCCTCGCTCCCTCCGTCCCTCGAGCTGCCTGCCCCGCTCCGTTCCCCACCACCCCTCACCTTCCGTGCCTCGTCTCCAGTTCTGCTAGCTCCTCTCCCAGCTGTTCCGCCAATTCCTTGCCTACTAACAGCGCCCGCTCCTTCACTACCTCTGCGCCCCGCCGCTGCGCCCCGCCCCTGTGACCGCCCCTGCGCCCGCCCCTGCGCCTCGCCCCAGCCTCCCGCCCCAGCCCCAGCCTCCCAGTTCTGCTAGCTCCTCTCCCAGCTGTTCCGCCAATTCCTTGCCTACTAACAGCGCCCGCTCCTTCACTACCTCTGCGCCCCGCCGCTGCGCCCCGCCGCTGCGCCCCGCCCCTGCGCCACGCCCTTCCGCTCTGCCCATGAGCCCTGCCCATGCGCCCCGCCCATGTGCCCCGCCCATGCGCCCCGCTCATGCGCCCCGCCCCTGTGCCCCGCCCTTACGCCCTGCCCCTGCGCCCGCCCCTGCGCTTCGCCCCAGCCTCCCGCTCCTGCGCCCAGCCTCTGCGCCCTGCCTCTACCTCCCGCCTTCGCGCCACGCCTCCGCGCCACGCCTCCGCGCTACGCCTCCGCACCCCGCCCCTGCGCCCCGCCACCGCGGCCCGCCCCTGCGCCTCTTCTGCTGCATTCCCGCCCCAACGTCTCCACTCCCCGCCCGCTCCATTCCCCCACCATCATCTTCTACGCCTCCGCTCCAGTGCCAGCAGTTCCTCGGCCAGCGTCGCCGCCCGCTCCTTCCCTTAGGTCCCCGACTTGGCAGGCGCTTGCAATTGCACGGCTCGTAAACGCAGTGGCTGCGTCGGGCGGCGGTGCACTCGCGCGCACTCGATGGCGAAACAGGACACGCTAATGGAAATTACTTCGCGCTGTACTTCCAATATCCAAGTGCGCGCTTACACATGTGGCGTGCGCTATCCCTCTTTATTGAGCCATTGGAAATATTTAAGTTCTTCATATAATAACAATAATCATAATAAGCCCATGATCAGGCCTTGAGAACACGACATTATGATACAGCGGTTCTCTATATTTCCCAAGATAATAAATGCCGCATTTGCTATGAACAGGTAGAAACCATTGATCATATTGTCTCAGCTTGTCCAATCCTAGCAAAGACCGAACACTTAAAAAGACACGACAGGGTCTGCAGTTACCTCCACTAGCAGATCTGTACCGCCATCGAAGTTCCGAATACATGCCTCAAGTGGTACGAACACTCACCGAAACCGGTGACGTCTGTTGGATTGTGTACGATATTGTACGACCAACAAATTCAAACTGATCGCACGATAGCGGCAAACAAACCGGATATAGTTATCCGGGATTTGGCGAAAAAATCGTGTTTACTTATTGCTGTTGCTCTACCTTGCGATCAAAACGTTACCAAGGAGGCAGAGAAACGTCTTAAATACAAGAGTTTGGAAATCGAGATCAGCCGAATGTGGGGCGTAAAAGCATAGGTCGTCCCGATAGTTATCGGAGCTCTGGGAATTGTTCCGCAAAATTTGTGTAAGAACTTGTCTAAACTCTCAGGTCATTCAAAAGACTAGGAAGTGCAAGAAATTGCTTCATTTGGAACAGCTCACATTTTGCGCAAAGTATTGTAGAGGCACCGACAGTCCCTAGATCTGCTCCTTAGATAGCAGGTTGCAACCTGGAGTAGATTTTATTTTGAACCGACACTTAACATCTTTAGTCGTGATATAGAGGAATAATAAGAATAATGAAGATGATAATAATAATGATAATAATAATGATAATAATGATAATAATAATAATAATGATAATAATAATAAATTGACGTTATCGATAGAATACTTTTTCTGAAATGAAAAGCCCTTTTTATTCGACATAGTTACACATCTGGCTCGTAAATTACCCCCAGCTTTTTTCTTCTGAGATTCTCTTTCGTCACACAGCCACAAAACTGACACGATTTCAAATTAAAACGCTTATTAAAACAATTCGTACACATAATTTCTTTAAAAAATGTATACTTGTCATTACAATGTCGAATTAAAGCCTATTTGTTGAATTAAACTAATAAAAAACAATATAACGAACAAACGAATATAAATTTAACCAGAAAAGACCCTTTGTTCCATAAATAATTTAAAAGCTATTTTCCAATATATATTCAATTTTGATATATTACAGAAGATATGGTGAAGGCATGTGTTGGTGCTAACCACACGAACCTCTTATCCCATGGCCCAGAGACTGGGTCAGCGCTGGTCGGCCACGGCCAGCAACGGGCTGTCGATCCATAGGACAGGACACAAGATACGAGAACGTGTGTGTCTGTTATAGCGTCACTAGTTTGATTGATGAGGGGAAGAAGATCGATAGCCTGAAGGTGCAGGCATTGGGAAGACGGGATGGGGGCCCCGAGCCGCCCGGACCTCAGTTCGGGTGGCCCCTAGTTGGGCTCTTGGCTTCGTCGTGGCAGTGACCCGATACTCTGGGCATAGAGGAGAAACTTGGTGTTCCGGCGCATGTGAATGGCGCGTCGTCATACAGGCGATATTGACTCCGGCACTAGCCCAGGTAGCTAGTAGCTCTGAGCTGGCAGAGCGGCCCTAGACCCAGGCATTGTATGGGGAGGTTGCCGTGAGGGCAAACTGCGTTCCGGCGGGATCCGGATATTGGCCCGAAGGTGTACTCGTACCCTGGAGGGGGGTGCAGGTTAGAGGCTAACGCCTAGGTACTCACCGCGGGGCTTGCCCCCTAATAGAGTACAAGTGCAGAGGGTGCCAATAACGGCATGCACGTATACACACAAACATGATGAGGGGAAGATACTGAGATGCGGATAGAAGCGAAAGTATCATGCCTGATGGTTTCTATCGCCCCTCAAGTTGAGCTTGATGCCGCGACGCACGCCAAGAAGAGCCGGAGAGTGTAGGAAGGGACATCATTGCGAACTTTCACTTTACGATGTTCCTTTTCGTCGTGTTTGGACAGTTGACACACCGTGCAATTCAGGAAGCATACCACCATTGCGCCACAAGCCCACATTGATTAAAATTCTTCCTGAAAGTATGAAACGAAATATGAAAACTGAATTTTGGCTAATTTATTTGGGAAAAGCGTAAATTTTATATTAAAAACGAGTCAAATGCTTACAGATTGAAATCGGACCCTTTGTTGTTCAGATGTTATAAGTAATGGTAATTCCCCTTTGATATTTCTACGCTGAATTTCCCTGCAAATATTTTTTTGTACATTTAGCTTAAAGTCAATTTAAGAACACCTCATGAATTGCCATACCTTAGAGATACCAACAACTCCCGAGAGAAGCGGTGAAATTTTAAACAATTCAGGTTATCAGGGTGGCCACATTGCAACGTAATAGGAAATTACTATCCTAATTTCTCATGTCACTCTATAAACCCATTGGACATCCACAAATACGTGAACCATAATCAAGGTTAGAGAGGAACTAGTATACTTTCAACCAGCCATGCACATGAGCGAATATTACCTTCTGAATATGCAGCGTTTCCATTATGGAGTAGTTCAATTACGTTATCGCAAGTTCATTTCCCGTTTTTTATATCTTCTCGAGCATCAAATTGCAAGGGAAGGAGGACGGAATTTTCATGACAACGTTACAGAAGCCCTTACAAAGCAAACAATAGTGACAAATCCGTTAGAACGAATATTGAACCGAAAATCCTTCTATTAAGTCAACAATTCGGGCAATTCCCTGAACAAGTCGAGTCGGCGGATTTCTGCTCGCTGGTTCGCGTGCAAATGTGTCAAACACGAGAAAAACCAGAAATTCGAATTATTCATAAAGGTGAACGATCAACTAGATCGGCCGATAAGTCCACTCACACGCAGACACGATAATCTAGTGCAAACCCTTGTTTCTTTATAAAGGCAGCTCTAAAGATATCTGCTAAAGATAACGTCCATTTTCACACGAAAGTGCCGTTTTAACGCTCTTAAAAACACCCTCTCGAAGAGCTTTAGATAAGAATACGCACCTTTTAAAAGATAAACCGGGGCTGAAAATGTGCAGGCGGTGTTAAAAACTGCGTGTATCGCAATAAGTTGGTCTTATGTCTCTGATTATTGGAATGCATGTACTAACGAAATACTAAAAAGAAAACGGAATAACATCCGCATTGTAATATTCATGTCAAAGTGACTTTGACAAACTGTCAAAATTGGAGCGAGATTGAGTCAAATCGTTTGTGACGTTACATATTGTGGAAGATAAGAATGACGACTGTATTTGTAATAGCAATGGAATGCATTCCAAATCTACATGATATACATGATACACGATATTCTCCATGATATTCTCCAAACGTCGTAAAAGAGCCAACAGCCGTAAACATTTTAAATATTTATATTATATTGCTTTTATACCTATCACTCAGCCCAACCATTCTCTCAAGGTTTATTTCAATATATTGTCGTGTAAATGTAGCAATCACTTCTTGTCAATTATTATTAAAGCCATACAAATGGTATAATTACTGGAAAGAACATGATATGCAAAATTAGTATTATGTTGAAACTGTTTCGGGTATCTCAGAATTAATGTGACAACCTTCTATGGCATGAATCATTGAAAATGAAACTGTGGGAAAAAACAATGGGAATATGTATATAACAGAGATATACACATACACATTGATTGTTAGGAATGTGATTGTTATCCCGTATGCACATATGTTCCGACGTGTATGTACGAGTGTTATTTTTAAATAAGATCCGTTTGTTAATAAGAAGGAAAATATTGAACATATCACAAAAATATATTCTTTTCAATCTACATACTTTTATCTTCATTTCTACATATTTTCATTTTTATTCAAATATTTGTTATACCGTGCAACAAGTTTTTGAACTCAGGTTCAATAAAGCCTGCTGTCTGTGAAGAAGTTCAATCCCTGACAGCAGTTCTCATTTCTATGTTATCGCTGAACCGTTGACAACCAAGAAAATCCTTTAAACATCTAAACATATGATAGTCAGTAGGTGCAAGGTCTGGAATGAAAGGTGGACGATTCAGTTGTTTCCATCGAAAGACGTGTTTAGCCTTTGTGTTTGTGCAGACTCATGGGAACATCACCAGGCGACACAGTTTTTTTAACATTTTAAAGATCTACAGCTCGCCTCACAGGCATACCATACGACTAGGAAAGGCGCGTTATTTTTTTAATGATCAAGTTTGTTTAAGAATTATGGTTTAATTATATTAGGTTCAATTATCGTCAATCTGGTAAATTAAATAACTATTCAATTTATATAAAAGAGGTAGTATAATAACTGCCTTGAATTCTCGGAAACGTTTTCACCAGAATTGTTTCAGAATATATCAAGAAAGTTGCAAAAAAATAGTGCCAATCATTTCGTCTCGAGAGAAACGAATAGGCTATTAATCCTGTAGGTAGGAGCATGATCATGTACGTGCCTGATTTTGCAGGTAGTCTTATCTCTCTCCAAACACGATTATTTGTGAAATCTGTGGAAGGATAAGCCCACAAATTCGGATGGTATAACGGTCAGTGTATCGGATTGTTGTACCCAAAATTGCGTGTTCAAACACCATCGAAGCCGTGGATTTTTAAGGGCGAAAAAATCCTTCGTACACCTTCCTTCGGGGGGGAAGTAAAGCCGGCTGTCCCATGTTAGTAGATTTACTCGCATGTAAAAGATCCTCAAGCGTAAATGAAGCCTCTGAGCAAAATTCAAATCGCCTGTTTCGTCGCCCGAGATAATACCTTCTTTCTCCGATAGTTGGTGAAAGGAACGTAGTGAAATTTGGGTGGTCAGACGGAAGAGCGGGCCTGATGGCCCGAGTCTCGCCACGTAAAATAACTAACGAACTAACTAACAAATTCCTCATTCCTCCCCTCAAATAACGCGCCGAGGCAGCGGCGCGAAGCGGCAGCCCCGAGTGTTATCGGGGCGGCGAACCAGCGCAGGGGCCGGACGATGGGAGCGAGCGGCCAGTGTGCGAAGCAGTGATCACTACATAACTGGATGCACAACTGCACTGCTTTGAAGTGCTGAAAATCGTCACGGTCGTTTCTCATTAGCTTGGCTGCGGAGAACGTCTTCCTACAGACTTTCTTACGAGTGAAATGTGTCTTGTGTGTTGTTAGCGATGCTTACACTCGTCTCTGTCAAAGAAAATTCCAAAAGCAATCGGTTGTAAAGAACGCTAACAAACTATAAACTAGACAATGTTATTAGACGAGATATTTAGCCACTACTTTTATAATTTTTTTATGCTTTCGACAACTATTATTTGTTATAAGTCGATCTAACATAATTATTAAAGATACGCAAACCAAGAACACTCCGCTCCGTTAATGTTAAAAAAGTCTCGAAGAAATGAAAGATTGGATTTTGTGTAAGTATTATAGATAAATTGAAATTTTAAAATATTAAATAGTGGTTACTTGTAACTTTTTTATTACGTTGTAGTGAACACAAAAGAGAATAAATGTTTGAAATTGGAATGAGAAGTTAAGTCCTGCTATTTGGTTCTGAGGTAACTAGGACAGAACGGACGTTCACCATCACGGTGGTCCGTCCCTATTTCTGCGCACAGTGTTGTGTCCAGTCTACTCGAGAGCTCACTGGTGCGAAGCGAAGCCGGGAAGCGAGGCTACGGGGCGGCCTGGAATAAAGTCGGGCGCCGCCACCGGAGCAACAGACTGTGTGTACGGGAGCCCCAGCGAGTAAGATTTGGCTACAGTTCGACCCGGCATTTTGGTATTTGGACTTTCGCAAGTGGATTCACGGTGGACTGCGCTTGTGTTGCTAAATCTCCTGGTGTAATGGTAAATTGGCTTAGATCCTGGACATTCTTGGAGTTTTGGCAGATATCACTGTTTGTAAAGAAACAGAATAAAAACTGTGTTATAATTGAGATTGTGTTTTTCCTGGGTAAACACATATAACCTCTACGGCATTCATCAGACGCCGCCTACGGCGCAGACAGAACGTGTTTCTCATGCGGACGAACGGGGCGCGCTGCACTGACCCTGGACACCAGACTCGACCCAACGGCCACAAAGAGCCGCGATCTGCCTGAACGACCGCAGGATGCACACGTGTGAACATCTGTCCTCGGGCGCTCCGCAGATGTAGTCTCTCGCCGTCCAGTCGAGCGCGGTGTGGAGACGTGCGTATGTGTGTGTGTGGGTGTAAGGGGAGCAGGACGATGACAGAGTGGGCACAGCGGACCGCTCCGCCCGCCCCCGCCCACCCGCTTCGTCGCCAAGTGCCCCGCGCGGGTCGCCCGTGGGCTTGCGAGCGGCTCGCACCGGCATTTACACACGTAATTTTTTTGAGGGGGGGGGCTCCGCCCCCACACCCCTCACTCGCGGCTGCAAAACACTGAAACAATAAATTAGCGGCCAGCTGCTGGAAATAATTCCGCGGCGTGCCCTCGGCTGCACGCGTTATGCAATCATTCCAGCCAGTTGATTCACAACCTGTTTAGCGCTTGTGTTTGAGTTGAGCGGTTGCGCCGCCGGGCGCCGCTGGGCGCCGCGCTGGCGCTGGCGCGGGCGCGACGCCGGGCCGCCGGCCGGCCGTCGGTCGCCAAATGCACATCTCGGGCGTGGCGTGCCCCACGGCTAATGAAGCGCTGCCCGCTGCAACGTCGCGGCTTGACGGGACGTCCTGTGCGAGCAAGCGCAACAGCAGCGCACCCGCCACGCCGAGAGACACGTTCCGACCGCGTTCGGTATTACTGTTCAAATTATATTGACGTTTTGTGAACGGCTGCTGGAGAGACGTCGGTTGTAACGTGACATTGCTCGATTCATTGTTTGTGATGTCGGGCGCATCAACTACCGAGGTCATTAGTCCCGTAAGTGCAGTGCGTGTTCTTTCATCGGGAGGTGGCGGTGATCTTTTCCCCGCTGAACAGCGTGATCCGGTGACCACCTACCGTCGGCTAGCGGGGTTTTCCCCTCAACCACTTATCTCCCACCAGCAGGGCACCGCCCCAGCCGGGACAAACTCTAAGCTCCCGACTGGTCTCCCGGGATGTGTGGTAGTGTAAGTGCCTGTTAGTGTAAGAGTGTGTGGAAGGGGTGAGGATAGGACAAGGAAGAGGAAGGAAAGATCGCCCGCGGTCCGTGGCCCGTTTCTTACGGTACTGCTTGATCGGAGAAACCACGGAAAACTACCGATCAGGGCAGCCGGCCGCTAGAATTTTCCTCCAAAGAGCGACTGAATTCGACCCAGCTGACAAGCTAGTGTCGAAAAAACCTGCCGCCGTTGGGGTGCGAACCTAGGACCTCGCGGTCGGAGGGACTGCAGTGACATCAGGTTGATGTATTGATCCATCTCTGCCGGCGAGACTGCTTGAGATTACTATTTGAATTAAAATATTGATGCTTTGTAAATTGTTGCTGGACGTACGAGACTTGCATTGCCTCTGTGATCTGTTAAAATTGTTAATGTTAAACTGAGAACTGATAGACGGTATATGTAACTCAGGTCATGCTCGAGAATATTGTTGAAGTTGTGACACTTAAATTGTGGCTCGACCGACGACAGATGTTACATTACGACTGCTCGAGAGTTTTGAAAAACTGATACCTTCCAAACTCTTTCTGGAGAAACGTTGATCATATCGTTATGACATTGCTATTGATTTCAGTTTCAATTGCTACGCTTTTTAAACTGTTGCCAGACAGACGTTAAGTGTAGTCATACGACTCTCGTTTCGAAAGTTCAGAAAGTGACGATATTGATATTCTTCCGTAAATAGTTAGTTGTTGGATGAACGTCCATCATGTTTCCAATCTTCTGTTTGCAATTATTGATAAAATTGTGGCATCGCGTACGCTCGTGGAAATCTACTAATGTAATGTTGTGTTTTATATTGTGTAGTGAAGAATACTTGCAATAAAAAGTGTCATTTTCGGGGATGAGAGAGCTGGACTTCCACATAGAAGACAGTTTTTAGAAAAATTATTTTCATAAATTATGTAAACGTATGGTGTTGATGCTACTTTTTAGTTTTGCGATAATACTTCCCATTTCTTTTAAATAGCTTCAAGCACATTAGTTATTTCACTTTTTTCAAGCACTTTGTAAAGTAATAACTATGGGTCCCGTTAGCTCGTGTATCGAATCACTAGATTCATCTGCATATAGGTAGAAAATAACTGTCGCGAAGTGTTATGTGGTCAGTAACAACAAAAGATTGGAAATAACAAATACACACACTTCTTACTACTTTATTACTACGTTTTCTTCAAACTAATACTTTCTACTAATTGTACTACTACTTTTTCTTTAAAGAAAACTCATAATGAAAAATATTCAGTTCAAACAGTGCACTAGCAGTTTTCCTAACCGCAATTTGAAAATAAGTTTCCATCGCCGGTGAACGAACTCAGTGCAAAGAGCTCCAGTGCTGAGAACTACACAGCGAATCTAGATCTTTTTAACTAAGATTTCGTTACCAGTATACACTATTAGCTCATCTGTAAAAGGGACCACTGAAATGGCGAGTAGTGCTGGTAGCTAATGAAGCTAGCCAACCAGTCTTCCAGGGACATTGCAACTTTGATGGAAACCTGTTTCAAGGATCGTCGCATCGAGCGAAGTACAGAGGGCCGCCCGAACATTACGTGTAAATTCAGGACTGACTTGGGTTCGCGTTTGCCCACTTTACAACCAGAGGCGTAGCCAGGAAGTATTTTCTTGGTAGGCTCTAGAGCTATTTTACTTTTTATTAATCGCAATATCTCAAAATGCAATATTGTCTAATGTCTCCTCGTACATTTATTATTATTATTATTATTATTATTATTATTACTATTATTATTATTACTACGCACTCCAACTAATAAAATCGTAGTTCCTAGCAACACACCCGTGAAAGTAACATGTTATTTAAGAGAGGTTTTTCAAAAAAGTCAAATGTTTTTAGATAATTTATTTTGTTGTGAAAACTATCTAGCCTCATCTCTGAAACATGACTCTTCTTTCGTGAATATACTTACATTCGTGACTTATTGAAGTAACTACTTCCGCATTCCCCGGAATCAATCAAAGGAAAACGCGGAAACGACTGGCCAGTGCAGCCGGCCTCTAGGGGTTTTAAACGTGCAGGCCGATTCGTCGACCGACCCACCTACACAACCGAAACCGAAGACTAGAAGTTACGACTTCGCGGTGTACAAACCCTCAGTCGCGGACATGAAACTTTATACGATAACGCATCCAGTAAAGGTTTATTTACATACTTTTATTTTATTGATGTATAGGCAATCAGCGACACATTAAATGTAGGGTTGCTCACTTGGCCGGCCTACTCGGCGTGTCCTGTGGCTGCTTGTTGAGATACGAGCCCTTTGTCCCCGATTCTTGCATTTGGCCAACCCTGATCTTGTACGGGGCAGACGGTTCGTGGTGACGCAGACTAGCCACCTGCGGACCCTGCGGGGGTTGGGTGAGCCGGATTAGCAGCTCCGTCGCCGGGTAGGCCTCCTTGTTGCCCGCCCAAAGGCCTGGGCGTCGGCAAGTTGCCCACCCAGCCGCCGACACCGCGCCGCCTAACCTCAGGTCGGGCTTCCGGCGCCTCCGTTTCGGGAGCAAGAATTTAATCTGGGGTTGGGATCGCTCGGCCGCCCTTGTTTTCTGATTAAATACCGCCGATAAATGGAAGTTGGGAACAGGGCGCGGCACAAAATATTGTCTCAGGGCGCAGCCGGAATGAAGAGTAATCCTGAAAAGGAAGGTCCACAGTTGAAAGGAAACCGCTTCAGACGAAGTGGGTGGTCAGCAAAATCAAGAAGACTGTAGAAAGAAAGCCACAACAGAAAGAACGCCAATCGGCATTCATGTAAATCTTACGTTGCCGGCTTCATCCATAGGTTCAGTTTGTAAAAAATTAGTTAATAAATTAGTTAATAAGCTGCTCCTTTTTCTTTGCCGCATAAGTCATCGAGCAGCGGTGCATGTATCCCCTTGCAAGACAATAAACGACCGCCTCGCCAGGGCTACTGGCGGGGGTGTAGTTAAAATTACGACGTGGGTAGTGCTATGCCCTGCTCTACAGGCGCACTCATCTCTTGACAGCTGTATCTCTTGTAAGACAAGGGAAAACATTAACAAATTAAAAAATAGCGTCGTTTGATAACATTTATTTACGACGGTGCTTTTTATTTCGAATTCCTTTCTACTTTCCATAGTACGTTCAGTCCATTATAAGTTGTAATTTACAACACTTGATTAGTGAACGACATATTGAGTTTAAAATGTGTTTGCAGCCCTAAATATTTACTCGGTTAAAACGGATAGTTTGTTACTTCGATTATCAAAATTTGTTAATAGGGTTGAAAGTACGTACAAGGTCTTGAAAACTAGAAGATACTTTAGGGTATTATTTCTTCAATTCTTTGCAAATGTATGAAACGTTTTTTCTCCTAAGCATAACATTGCATACACAGTTGTGTCGTTTAATTAGGTGGACTTACCGAAATAAAATAAGAAAACACAAATAAATAATTAGCCGTATGTCTAAAACAATTCAACCCAAGGTATGACATTAAATCACAAAACACGTATTATGTCAATATAATACACATTTTCCCGGTTAAGTTTTGTGACCACAGGGAAAGAAAGTGTTGTTCGCTTGACATTTTTCATAAGCTTCGTAATGAAGATTGTATGTTAATGTCATGATTCGTAGTAAGTGTGATGTAGCAATACCCAATTTTTATTCTCCCATTATCTTCAAAATGAGAATAATAAATGAACCTCAACCAGGTATCTCCCACCACAGAGGCACCGCCCCAGCCGGGACAAGCTCTCACCTCCCGACTTGTCTCCCGGCATGTGTGGTAGTGTAGTGTACGTTAGTGTGTGTGTAAGGGGTGAGGATTGGACAAGGAAGAGGCAGACAAAAGATCGCGCGTGGTTCGTGGCCAGTTTGTTAGATCCGGTATTCGCTTGGTGTGATCGGAGAAATCCCGTAAAACTTCCGATCAAAGCAACCGGCCGCTAGAATTCTCCTCCATTCAGCGACTGAATTTGACCTAGCTGTCAAGCTAGACTCCAAAATCCTGCCGCTGTCGGGACACGAACCTAGGACCACCCGATCAGAGGGACTGGAGTGACTTTAGTTGATGCACTCAGCCATCTCGCCCGGTTTGTACATTTAACAAATCTACAATGTTACAAGTGCCACATCTCGCCATCATGGCCATTTCATCGGCAAGACCTGGCAGCCTGCCGCACGACGAGTTCATTTTCACGTCTTGCAGCCACCGCCCCGCCCCGCCCCGCCCCCTCCCGCGGAGCGGCATCTGCATCTGCATGGGGCGGCGGCCCATTACACCGCCTTCGCTGGATCAACACGCGTCCCTCGGCGGCGGCGCGCCCTAATCCACTCGGCGACCGCGCTCGGTTTTCGGTCGCTTTTCGCCGCCCGGCCGGGGAATTTAGGCGACACGGATACTCTGTGTTCTGGCAAGCCCGGCCGCCGCCACCGCCGCCGCCGGTTGTCCGTCCCCAGGGGCGCGCCGGGGGCGGGGGCGGCGGGGGCGGCGGGGGCGGAGGGACACGCAACTTCCGCCGCGGGCGGGGGCGGGGCGGAGAAGAAGGGAGAGCACGCCTGGGACGGAGGTCACTTTCCATTGAGGGACGCGGCAAAGCCGATAAGGGGCCCGGCGCCAGGTAGGGGGCGGCGCTAATGCCGGCGGCGGGGCGGGGCCGGGGGAGACGCCAGCGAAGACGACGGGGATCGCTGGGGCGGCGAAGACGACTGGAGCTTCGACGGCGGCGGCGGGGGCGGCGGGGGCGGCGGCGGCGTGGGGGTGGGGGCGGCGGCAACAACTGTGTCTGCGCGGAGGCGGGGACGTGCGAGAGGCTGAAGCGTCGTTGCTTACGGTGACGTTCTAGGGCCTCTGGAGAGAAAGCACTGAGTAAGGAGGCTGAGAGGAAGCACAGCGAAGGACTGAATCGGTGGGAATAAAACAAACGAAGGAAACGAAAAAGCAACAGTACGGAGACATCAGAAATCTTTAATATCTGGATATGAAGAATTATGATAATAAGACACATCCAAGAAAGAAAAGAGCAAAACAGGAAAAGAAAATAAACAACAAAAATAACAGACGTGGCATCAAGTGTACGAAAGGAAAAAGACTAAAGCCATGAATGGTCCAAGGAAACTGAGGATATCCGAGGACAAAAGGGCAGATGGAGCTACCGAAAGGAGAGAGCCTGAACCTGCCGCAACGCCAAGGGCGTGACCAGCAGCGGAAACAATGATCGCCGTTGAGGGAGGAGGAGGAGGAGGACGGGGAAGGGTGGAAGCCAAGCCGCTGACCTGCGCCCCCTACCTCTATCGAGGTCCTCGCCGAGTCTCCACGCTCCGCCCACCCCAGCCCCCGCTCAGCCCCAGGACGGCTCCCGCCACGACGCGACGCTCCGACCCGAAGACCCGCCAACACGACCCGCACCGACGACCCGCCACGATGACCCGAAACGTCGATCCGCCACGACGACCCGCCACGACGACCCGCCACGACGACCCGCCACCACGACCCGCCACCACGACCCGCCGCGACGACCCACCACGACGACCCGCCACGACGACCCGCCACGACGACCCGCCACGACGACCCGCCACGACGACCCGCCACGACGACCCGCCACGACGACCCGCCACGACGCTCCGACCCGAAGACCCCGCCACGACGACCCGCCACGACGACCTGCCACGACGACCCGCCACGAAGACCCGCCACGACGACCTGCCACGACGACCCGCCACGACGACCCGCCACGACGACCCGCCACGACGACCTGCCACGACGACCCGCCACGACGACCCGCCACGACGACCCGCCACGACGACCCGCCACGACGACCCGCCGCGACGCCCCGCCACGACGCCCCGCCACGACGCCCCGCCACGACGACCCGCCACGACGACCCGCCACGACGCTCCGACCCGATGACCCGCCACGACGACCCGCCACGACGCTCCGACCCGAAGACCCGCCACGACGACCCGCCACGACGCTCCGACCCGATGACCCGCCACGACGACCCGCCACGACGACCCGCCACGACGACCCGCCACGACGACCCGCCACGACGCTCCGACCCGACGACCCGCCACGACGCTCCGACCCGAAGACCTGCCACGCCGACCCGCCACGCCTCAATTTCATGCCACGGCCGCCGACGCGATCCCCGTCACGTATCATATCTGAGCTTCGTCCAGTAGCTGCGGGCAATCGGAGCTCATCCTCGGATTTCGCCTCGCGCTGCTCCCCGCTCCGCATCTCCGCCCCCGCGCCGCTTGCTGCCCCTTCCCCTTCCCCGCGGCCACGTAGGGAAAGGTGAGCCAATGACACGCACGTCAAAGAGTGACGGCCGAAGTAATATTAATCGACACGTACTCATTGGAATGAGAGGCGATAGCGACGTGTCTTTCAAAGACCACTCGTCATTTTTTCTCGTCTTCCGTTCACACACAGGCAATCTCACCCATGCATTTCGAAGTGCGCTCTCTTCCCGGCCTGTTGATTGCTTTGCTACAGCAGCCAAGCCAACGATTCATCTCGCGGGGAAACTCGGCTGTTTGTTTGCAAGAAGTATCTTCTTTAAGAATCGTTGGGAGCGTTGAAAGCAATTAGCATTATTTAATTTCAAACTCTCTGTTTACAAATTAGTCTTTCTTATTTGCGAGGTGTATTCCTTGAGCCACAGGATAGGTTTTTCTTTGCATTTCAAGTAGTTAAAACGAAATGTTTTATAATTGTTATAAAATGCTTTACCTGATTTGTGAAGATGGCAGCACATCGTCGTACATTGTGGTCGAAATTACGTATCTCCATTCTTTCGGCCCAACTTTATTATAAGTGGCATAATTTTTGGATTTCAGTATCTAAATACGAGTTACAGTTTTTGCGACACGTACGTGGGCGACGCTAGCAAAGAAAGGCACTGTTATGCCAGTCATTTACGTGCTAACGTATACAACGAACCCAGAAACATACGTTACGCTACGTTAAGAAAAATGGATGATATTCAGAGGAAGTTAAATAACAGCCTTTAGAAATGACGTACACTACTAACATGTTAAATAAAACAGTTTTCTAAACCATCCTAAATGTTCCAATTTTGTCGTCAGGTTTCGAAAATGTAAGATTAATATACTACAACTTAAATGTGGTCACTTGTGTTAGACTCATTTATTTATTTATTACCTTTAGCAAATGATCTACACATACGTGTATTGTTTAATGTCTCAAGAGTTCAAACTACCGATAATTGTAGAAAACTATGCATCGCAGTCACAATAGCATAACCCTTTCGTTGTTATGTGTTTGAGGATATGCTGTTAAAATATGGCATATTAAATACAACAGTAGAAAATGTAGATATTACAGAAATATTTGTAGACGTAAAGTAATATCAATATGTGTTTTAGAAAAATATACGATAAAATTTTTCGGAGAAACACAATAACGTGTTTTAACAAGTTTTTATGAAATGTATATTAAAATATTGAAACATCACGAGAACAATGAAAAATGTTAGTATTATTCGTTAATGACGTTTCATGCGAAAGAATGCGTCATAAAACAGCGAATAATCGCAGATTTACATTACTATATGATTTCCTGCACTTGACGTATGTCAATTGCAATGTTACTTCATTTTTCAGAGTATGAAAAGTGTAGTAAATGAGCCAGATTACGTTGGGATTGAAAATTAAAAGATATTGGAAGTAATAATTGTAATATTAAAAAGTCAATTAACTTTTATCAAATAAAAAGCATGTTCTTTATGCTTCATTATATTTCGGATAAATGGTGAAGAACAATGTGAAATATTCTTGCGGAAACCACTTCATTGAACATTCACAACGGTACTGATTAGTCGAAATATTGAAATCTAGATGGAGATTAAATCCTGTCATAATATATCATTTCTCACACTGTTCATTTGAGGTTTGATTAGTAAAGGGGTATTGGTGGTATATTGTAACATTAACTTTTTTAAACGTCAAAACACTTCAAACTGTGCGATGCAGTATGGGAGAAGAATATTCTGTTAATTTGCTGTGAAATAAGTTTTGATATATGACACATTGCTTTAATGCTACTGAGAAGGAGAAATCGAGATACAATGAAGTTTGTGCCGTCAGCTGATTACATGGCAGGATGTGAGAAGGTGGGAAATAAATGATTGCGCGCGGCTAATAATGACGTAGATGACGGTATAGCTCCGTCACCCACGTGGAACTCGTCCCAGGAAAATACGAGATCGACTGAGTATCCTCTCTCTAAAATTCTCATACAAGAAGTGGTCGGTTACGAACTAGCAATCTAGCAAGTGTTTGAAAACCCTACTAGCGTCAGGTTGGGACCAATGATCTACCGGTCAGCGTGCCGCAGCCGAGTCACAACGACAGACTCAATTAAAACCGGGTGCTATTAGACACGATTGAATAATTTATAAATTAGCTGTGTCTTAAATAAACAAAAGAACGTGAAAGAGAGGCAGGTACAGACTTGAGCAAAGAAGAGGCTATTTCCCGCAGCCCCTGCTTGGGCCCAGCAGCCCGCCGGCGGTGGCTCTCCTTTCCCGGCGCCGTGGCTGCCCCGAGCCGCTCGCCAGCCTCTTGGGGCGGGGAGCACCACGCGCCCAATTATCCCGCACGCTGTTACACGAGTTTTCGTTTTGTGGCCGTGACCCTCTTCGGGGGGAGTTGGCGCTGCGGGGGAGAGCTAACTCGGAATCCCAGCCGAACGCAGGCCGCCGCCGCCCCCGGCCCCGGCCGCCGCCCCCTGTTGACATTAACAATGAATCCGCTGTAGCGGAAGATGTGAATGAGCATGCCGCAAAGTGCCGTGAGACGACTTCAACTGTGTCAATACGTCGCTGCGACTGATGAAAAACGTTCCGTTCTGCGCTTCCAGTCTAACACGCAGCAGCTTGTGAGGAAGCTTCGACTTGGGGCATGTGGCTTTACCCTAGTCTATTATTGATCTTCGTTTCACTCCAAAACAAAATTACAGCATAAATATTACCAATTTTATGTATATTTCGTCAACAGTAAATCACAAAACATGACAACAATCCAGTTCTGCAGCCACACTTTCACACAGACCTTCCACTTCTCTGGGTAAGTTTTTTCGCTTATCTTCGTTTCAAACGAAAACTAAGAAGGTAAAAAAGAAACGAGTAATATAAAAGGTAAATTTCGGAAAATTTCAACTACTTCATCGACAATGTATTAAAACAATTACACTTCAAATAATTTGATGAAAATAATTAGATAGAATCAAAATATGAATGAAGAGGCCTCAAAGACCACTGACTACTTCAACTCAGGGTCAATATGAGGCGTTGGCTAATGAAAACCAGTAGCGCTACAAGAACGCGGCAATTATCGCGGCAAAAAGTATTATTCTTTCATGAAGAACATGAGGGTTCAGGGCAGGAATTTATAGCTAATTTACCTTTGAAAATATATTTTATTATATAGGAGCGAATATTTTGTCAACAAAACTCGAAAAAAACCTCTCTTTTCTGTATTCAAAATTCGACTAGAATATGGTTTAGGAGAGAGACCACAGAATTATGAAAACGTGCACAAAATTCACTTCTCCCCATAGCTCGTCATACGCAGTTTTTAACTGTTTTTTTGACGTAAATAAATAAACAACACATATTTGTTCGTATTATATCTAATATTACATACTATGTAAACTTGCAATAATGTTTCCAACCAGCAAATATTTTTATACGTGCTGGGATTCGAACTCGGGTCCGTGGAGGTAAACCATTAGACATTACAGCTACAACCCAGTCTGCGTTAAATCCTACGTTTCTGACCCTCAAAAAGTTGATCATTTGCAATTTAAAAAAACTCAGAGAGTGTGTGTGGAGTAGTTTACATACTTTACGAGCAATTTGTTGGTATTTATTTATTCTTTGATCATGGTGTGAAATCGAAATGAAATTGTTAATGTGATAAAGAAGTTCATTTGCAAGCGCATTTATCGCAATACTCCACCTGGGTATGTCCACGCGTTCGTAACTTATTGATTCAAAAGCAATATTTAATGAAATATCTGAAAAAGCGTCTAGACGTCCACAAAAATAATAGTATTTGTATCTATTAAATACCTTTACTTAATAAAAAGGACTTGTTTCATTTGCCAAAGATGGAAAAACTAAATCCATGAAAATTTCTTTTTTTAACACACAATTAAATTTATTCGTAAGACAATTCAATAATATATCATTTAGCTATAATATTGAACAATAGCAATTTATTTTTTGTTAAATAGAAAGTCTCTTTAAAAACAAATTCAGGACGGTGGTCAAAAAGCATGTCCTACTACTGCACCATTCTCGCAGTTTATTGATGTTTTATCCTGAAACTATATTTACCATTATTGAGTTTGCAAAAGCTATTGCTCTGAATGATATTGGTCTATGCTCTTTAATCCCTTTCAAGTGTTAGTATTACTGACGATTTTAGTCGCCCAATATTGCAGTAGTTTAATTAAGGCTATTGTTCACAGCAAAGGAAGCTCTGCCTTACAGAGAGAGATTGAAAATATATTTAAGTTTTCATGTTACAAAGGAAAGGAAATGTCTCAGGATAAACTACGCTTCAAAGCTGCGCGCTTCAGAGAAAAAGAAAGATTCCAACGTGGTGTAATACAGATGAGCTTCAATACTTTCCACTCTGACTGTTTAAAGAAAAAAAGATTCATGGAATATTTCAACATAATAAGATACAAATTTCTTAATTCAATGTCGTGAGTGAAATTGGTTGAAGGAAGGTGAAGTGTATGTAATTGAAATGAAATATCTACACGTTTGTGTTGGAGAGATGTCATTGCAATATTTTACCGTGAAAACTATTAATACTCTGCCCATTCCAGGTGAGTGAAAGAAAGGCATCCAGGGTCAAAAGTAGTAAATTCTTATTTGTATATAATACAGTATGTGATATAGTAAATAAAGGTACATAGAATAGTATTACTGTATTTGTATATAATATAGTAAATAAAATATAGTTAATACTAAAACATAGTACGAAAAAAACCTGTCAGTATTCAGAAATCATCTTACTCTCAATGTCATTACGACCCTATTCTCGTAGTATACGTAATTATTTAGAGAGAGAAAAAAACTCGCTCATGTTTCAGACACCTGTCACGCCAATGAGTCACCGCATTACCCTTTGCGTCCGGTCGGTATCGTATGTAAGAGAGCTCTTGCGTGGGACATGCTACAGTCCCCTCAACAAACTATTTAATTCGAAAAAGCTAATTACAGAATAAGGGTAATGGCCTTTGTACGATTTCAAATAGAACTGCACAGTTGCGGGGAGCAGCGAAGAGAAATTGCTTTGGTAATGATCGTGATGGGAAAACAAAACATCGAATGGTTAAAATCAATTGAAGTCTGTTCGAGAAATAGACAAATCGAAGTGCGAGTATACTCTGAACTAATTTGCAACGATGTCAAATAGCGTGGAGAGAGAATCATTCTTGAAATTGATCTCATCCAATGTAATGTGACAAATAACCACAAGTAACGTGTAACTTCTTGTCAAAAATAACCACTACACATGTCAACAATATTGCTAGTGCAATATTTCACAATATTTATAAGCAAATTGTGTGTGGAGAAAAGAGCTAGTTTCTCCAAAAACAATGAGCACCGTGAATGTCTTATAGAAGACATGAAAACGGTTTACAGACAAAAGGAAGGAAACATATTTTTATCTGTACGATAGAAAAAATATATTCATGAAATTTTATTCATATTAATTAATCTACGGTTCAAAGCGACGGTTCAACAGACTTTTTATTGGTTTTATTAAAATACTTGGCCTAACTTATGAATGTAATACATCAACTTTGATAGTCTGCTGTCAATATGTAGAGAATTGTATCCAATTCACCGTTTGCCACGGAAGGGAGCGCACATAGTACTACTTTTTAATCATTTTTCTCCCAATTTCCCAAAGTGAGAAAGTGGAGTTTTGCATTCGTGATTTTGTGAGTTTCTTTGTGATCTTAAGCCTTTTGTACCGATCAACGGAATTTGATAATTGAATATCTATATAAAGTATATTTTAAGTGAATGACATGGTCACATGAACAAATTTAAGTACCTAAAGGTCCAATGACAATTGGACAATTGATCAATTGCAAACACATCCAATAATCACTTTTTCCAGAATACGACGTACAATCATAACAAATAAGGACATACACTAAGAACCAAATTCTACGTGGTACGGGCGTGTATTTAAGCGTGTAATTAAGAAAGAACAAAGCTCAAGGAAAATGGTTTGTTTAAACAATTTTTTTTGTTTATGAAAACGACTTCAAATGCGTTACAGCACAAACTGAAACGAAATATACAAATCATCGGAGCTTTTAAGCATCACCAGTTATATATTAAAGTAGCAGATTGTTTTGTATCCTAATAGAACCACATTCATGTGTACAATTCAGTTTAATATGTCTATAAAACATATATTGTCGTGTACCTCCCTAATCCGCAGCTATTTTGAGAAGACGACCTACCACTGCCCACAGCATAGCTGGAAAGCTCTTCCGAATTTGCGAGAACCCGTTTTAGTTTTTCTCATTTTTATAAAACATAGAAGGGAAATCCGCGTAGAGCACATAAACCCCCTTTTACGACAAAAACCGCCTCCATCGAGGTATGACGTGTACGCGCTGGCTCGCAGCGATCTAGGTGATGGCTCGCCCTGATTCGTTGACGCCGGTGGAGGGGGAGGGGCGGAGAAAGGGTGGGGCGGAACGGGACGCGGGTTTGGCGTTTTCACGATCGGTTTATGACGATTGAGTAGCACAATCCTCTGTCATTGCAGAATTTCTGCGCGGGTTTTACTAGCTATATCGACACGCGCCGTTCGGCGGGCGGTTAAGCGTGTAGGCGGAGGATAGACGAATGGTGGGTGGGCAGACATTGCGCTTGTTGGCGTGCGGGGGGATAGACAAGTAGGCGGGTAGGACGGGATGGGTGGGTGGGTTTAGTAGGTAGATGGGTGGGTGGGTAGCCGGGCAAATGGTAGGCAGGTTGGATGATGGTTGGTGGACGGGTGATTGCGTTGGCGGCGATGGGTAGGACGGCAGGTGGGTAGGCGGGGAGGTGGTTTCGGTAGGTTGGTAGGAGTTTGGCGGAGAGTGGGCGGGCTGGCGGGTTGGCGAGAGGGTGAGTAGGTGGGTCGTTGATTCGCTCGTCAGAAGGTTAGCAGGTAGACGGGTTAGCGGACAGGTTGACGGGTGGTTGGCAGAGGTTGGTGAGGTGAGTGGTGAGTGGGAAGTGAAGGTTCCTAGGTATGTGGGAAGCTGGCCAAGTCGAAGCTAGTGTAGGGTGGACTAGTATTCGGATAGTGGCCTGGCAAGTGGATCAGTGGTGGTTTGTGGATGATCCGCGCTGCGTGGTGACAAATAGTCAATACAAGTTTTGCGGGAGGCGGGAGATGGGGAATGTGTTGGAATGTTGACCAATGTACAGACAACACTGCTTAGATCAGGGCTGTCCAACTGTCGGCCTGCGGGCCGCGGGCGGTGAAAAATTTTATTATACTAACCAAATACGTTATTTGTTATTGTTATACATTTTTATAATTACAAAACAGTAATTTAAATGTGAATTTATAAACGTAAAATATATACACTAATCATTACGTATGTTGAATAAAAGTCATATCTAATGTATATTTGTTTCAGTATTATCTCGGTAATAGGGTAAAAACCATTTTAAATGACGGTGCGGCTTAACTAGAAATTGATATGTGGCCCATAAGCCCTTCTAAGTTGGACAGCCCTGGATGAGGTGAATGGAAGTTTGGTAGGTACTGGCTAGTGGGTGGAGGGTTGCAGGAGGTGAGCAAGGGCGATGGTTGTGAAGAGAAGCAACGCCAGAGGACAGGCACGGGATGATCAAAGGGCGGACAGGCGGAAGGGCAGATGGGTGGACAGATGTGGGTGGTAGGTGGGGGTGTGATTGGACGGATGGGTGGTGGGTCGCGTGGGCGGCAGGCGATGGGAGATCGCTTTATGGGAGAGCAGCGTCGATGACTGCGCGAGCCGGCGGGGGGGCGGAGTTTGGGCGGGGCGGAGTTTGGGCGGGGCGGAGTTTTGGGCGGGGCGGAGTTTTGGGCGGGGCGGAGTTTGGGGGCGGGGCGGAGTTTGGGCGGGGCGGAGTTTGGGCGGGGCGGAGTTGGTGGGCGGGGGCGGAGTTTGGGCGGGGCGGAGTTTGGGCGGGGCGGAGTTTGGGCGGGGCGGAGTTTGGGCGGGGCGGAGTTTGGGCGGGGGCGAGTTCGGCGTAGAAGAGTTTAGGCGGGGGTGCGCGGGGCTGTCGCGGGAGGGTGGGGCGATGGTCGGAGGACGAACGAACGAAGGCGCCAACGAAATGGAAGAACAAAGAGCGCAACGGAGAAGCGGCCTGCTGGTCGTGCGAGTGTGGACGGGATGTTTGGTTGACGAGGGAATATATAGGATCCCTTTGACACTCTCGCGCGAACATTTCCTGTTGTGTCCGCCGAAAGAGACTCATTATGACGCACTGCTCGTTTTGGCGTTGCTGCGAGCCCCGCGTTAGCAACCTGAACGTTAGACGCAAATGGCAATTCGTTCGCAATAGGTTGTGGATGGGCTGCGATAAACTTGAAAAACAATCTCGTCGCTGTCATCTCTTCCTCGCGCATTAGCCGCAACTTCTGTTCATATTAACAGCTTTATTCTACACCAACTTCTAGTTTCATTTACAAAATGTTTTACTAAGCAACCAGTTAAGCTTCATGAAAAATGCTACAATTAATGAACATAGAAATTGGCAGTAGTATCACTCACTGGCAATTTTTATTTAGTGACATCGGACTTCACACTGATAATCCACTTTTAATGTCAGTTCTTTTCATGCATTATGCGTGGTATCTCAGACAACAAAATGAAAAAGTAGCAATGCGTTTATTGAAACTATTTCATACGGATTTAAACGAACATTTAAAATTTATTTTCTGCAAAACTGTTAAGGATTTTAACTTTTGGTGTTATTCACTCTAAACAAATATGTCAGTAATAACATTTAACTTTGCATTAATGATTATTTAATTCGAATGTGCCCAAAATGAAAGAAATTGTAAAAGAAAATCTAAAAATTCATTAAGATCTACTTGATGAAATTCGTGTTGTACCCAGCTTCAATGATGAAAAGAACGCGAATAATGATATATCTTAGGAAGGGTTTATGGACTATTTGCATTATGTCGTTATATCAGTTGTATATGCATCGTTATATCGTAGAAAAACAGGAATAATTGGATTCTCCATGACAAACTCCTATTTTAGTATCTATTTATTTATTTATTTGTCAAAAAACAGTAAACACTTTATATGACGTGTGGGGAAAGGGATTTATCTGCGTACATTTTCTTGAGGGTCAGAATAAAAAAATGAAAAAAATGAAAAAATGAATTTCGAAAATAAATCTGCTTAGAAAATAAATCTGCTTTAGAAAATAATCTACTTCTTCGAAAAACCCCGACATACAATAAAGACCCTAAAAACAATACAATTGTTGTAGATAATTAATCTCGGGTTCTCCTTAATGTGATATTTGTTGGTAATTGAGAACGAAACATCAAAAGCTACCGAGACCAATGGTTAGTTAAAAAAAATCATTATTACAGGGACATGGGCGGTACAGACATCTCAAAAGACCAATATTGGAAAATTTAATGGGATATCAACTGTAATATTGGAAAGTAGCCAATCACACTACAATTTTAATCAGTAGTATTCCCTATGTTCTTTATTTATCTTTCAGAAATGGAAACGAATTCAAGCACTGACATCTCCACTCACACGACCAAAAGCATTCCTTGCAAATACAGAAGCAAGGAAGCAGTTTTGTAGCAAGTAAAGAATAGTAGGACTCCAAGCTGAGTAATGAGAGGCACGCTGGGATCACGTGGATGAATTTTGCTTATTATTCGTACAATTTTGTCTGTCATCTTGAGGTACTGCGACGAATGCGTACGAGAGTCTGCGAGCACATGGAAGGCGCGGTGTGGAGAGCCCAGCGCAAGGCCGCGAAGGTCGTCCCAGTCCTCTTCCGCCCCGCTCCGCCCCCCTCGCCCCGCCCCCCTCGCCCCGCCCCCCTCGCCCCGCCCCCCTCGCCCCGCCCCCCTCGCCCCGCCCCCCTCGCCCCGCCCCCCTCGCCCCGCCCCCCTCGCCCCGCCCCCCTCGCCCCGCCCCCCTCGCCCCGCCCCCCTCGCCCCGCCCCCCTCGCCCCGCCCCCCTCGCCCCGCCCCCCTCGCCCCCGCCCCCCTCGCCCCGCCCCCCTCGCCCCGCCCCGCCCTCTCGCCCGCCCGCCCCGTCCCGCCCCGCCCCACCCCGCCTCACCCTGCCGCACCCCTCCACGCCCCGCCCGCCCCGTCCCGCGCCACCCGCCTCGCCCCACCCCGCCCCACCCCTCCACGCCCCGC
>JAHLJT010008446.1:3083282-3174480 GCA_031308135.1 Acheta domesticus | reverse complement strand
GAACATACAAGCATTTCCCTTTCAATAAGTAAAGCACTTAATAAGGAATTAAATTTACCGTATGTTATTTTAATATTTATTTATTCCAAAAAGAGAAGAATCGCATTCATGCAAATTATGCTTTTTCATAAAAAAAACGTTTATTTTTCTCTCTTATGGCCCTAGGGCAGTTTGTATCTTTCACTACATTAGAATACAGCGAAAATTGACTTAATACGGTGAATAAGTCACTTTTTCCTGCAAACGAGATAAACATAACATTCGCTACATTTCTGAATAATCAGATAACTTAAATTGCTGCTGGTTGCTGATTAATAGGGACATGTATATTATAGAACTTATTTCACGTACATTTCATCAAACATTACACAGAAATAAGAGCTGTAAAATAGGTTTCACAAGCTTTGACACTGGTTGGAAAATCATTGATTAACATTCTGTAAGTTGAGTTCGTCTGCAAGAAGATACATTCATACGAGGGTTGGGGCAGAAGTTATGGCGTCTATTGTTTCTAAAAGAAATGTTATCGGATCGCAAAATTTCTTTATATCTTGAAAGAAATGCTGTAATAGGGTGTATTTACATCAACAGATAGCTCTGCAAGTGCCTGTTTTAGCACAGAGAGCAACTTGAAATCAGTTGTCCGTCTATCGCCGAGCGAGGTGAACGTAACATGTTTAAGGCAGCGCTCTTACTCCAAGACAGCCGTTCACCATGAAAGGAATGCCCGAAAATGTCACAGGGAATTGGTGGAAGCTCATGGAATAATGCCCTTCCATACCGGACAGCCGCGAGATGCACTGGAGAGTTTCTGCAAAGATGCGCAGCAACCAGTGATCAGCAACGCACGTGACGACCTGTGAGTGTGCGGATCAATGTGATGTGCGGTAATCGAGCATCTACCTAATCAGGCCTTTAGAACGGGTATGTAACGCTTTTCGAATTTGTGAAGTCGTACACGAAACGAGTACTGTCATTTCAAATTCCTTTACAAATACGATAAATTCAATTTTTGTGTTGATAAACGTCCAAGCACTTAGTTTATACCTTGTCCTTTCATGTGTATATTTCAAATTCTCCACACCTGCTCATATTCTCGCAAAAAAATTATAGTTACCATGACGTCTGCTCCAACCCTCGTATAATCACATCATGGCAAAGTATTTGGCGGTCTAAATTCTAGTTTCCAGTTTCCCCAGGGGACAAAGAAATGAATATCTGTAACGCTTTATGTTCGTAAAGAACCACCGGCGCACGTACTGCGGTTCCCCTCCGGGAAGGCGGAGTGTTTGAGGGGGGCGGGGCGCCCGCCTGTATCTTGCCAGAGCGGCGGAGGGCGGCCGGCATCGGTCGGAGGCGGCAATTCCATTGATCCTCCGTGCATTTGGACCCTTTGTTTGGGCGCGCTTGTGTGTATTTGAGGGGAAGCGGTTCAATGCCGCATTCCCAGCGGGTGGCCCGCGAAGGGGAGGGGGAGGGGGCCCCGTGAAGGGTTGTCCGACACCCCCGCACTTCCCCCTCTCCCGGTCCACCCCGCCCCCGCGCACTAAAGAGCCACCCAGCCTCCCGCGACCTCTATTATGACGATTTTATACGCCAGAGTTATACCGTATCCGATGTGTGTGTGTTTACCGTGTGTATACAATACTCGTTTGGGGGCTCGCTAAAAAAATGAAAATGCAAAGGTGTGAGCGCGAGGGAATGTTCCCAGCAATTTTTAACGGGGTGGGTTCGCACGCGCGGGTGTGACGTATGGTGTTTTGGTCACGCCTCTCCAGTCGGCGCTTTGCGCATTTTTGTTGTTTTGGTCGTCGCCGTCGTAGTAGTCGTTCTGCTTGGCGGCGGTCACCGGTATCCTCCGTGGCGTTTTGTTCGCGCGGTTATTGGCTTGGGGCTATTTGTTGTAGCGCGCGCGCCACCGGCCGGGCTTTTTAGTGAGGGCTCCCTGGGCGCGGCCTAATCCTTGCCTGGGGCCGCGCTCCGCTCGCGCGCCGGCCCGCGGGGACGACGCGGCTTATCGCTTGTTCCCGAGCGGAACAATGCGTGATAAGACATTTGTATGGACGCTCTGACACTTCATCCGTGCGACGCAACGCGCACCTTCGTTTGACGGCGATATCAATCGATTCGGAAAATTGCGGCTGGAGGTTATTGTGGAAAGACATTTTTTATCTCAATAAACAGTGAGATCATTCATAGATCAACCGAAAAACCGCACAAATGTTGGGACCAACTTGTTTGTGAACTGGCGAGATCCGTCGCCGACCTACGTGAGCTTGGGAAGTTTCCCCTCAACCAGGTATCTCCCAGAAGCGACGCACCGCCCCAGCCGGAACAAACTGCAACTTGTTTCCCTGGCTGTGTGCTAGCGTAGGGCGTGCAAGGGATGAGAAGAGAACAAGGAAAAGGAGAGATTGTGCGTGGTCCGCGGCCCGTTTGTTAAGAAAGACCTGTTCCGGCAATCGCCTGGTGTTGATCAAAAAAATCATGGAAAACTACCGATTAGAGCAGTCGGCCACTAGATGGTCCTCCAGACAGCGGCTGAACGCGACCTAGCAGTCTAGCTACAGTCGAAAATCCTCCCACAGGCGGGACTGGAACCCCAGGGCTTTCTGGTCAGAGGCACTGCAGTGACATCAATTGACGCTTTGAGCCTCCTAAGCCTGTAGCCCTGTTCGAAATAACACATTTAAACGTATGTCCTGCAATGCAACCGATAAAAGCATATTTTTCCGATCCGGTGGCCGAGATCGCTACGGAAGGATCGCAGTTTCGAGTCCCGCCTCCGGCATTGTTGTGGTTCTGTTCATCCTTTCACCTCCCAACATCAACTTATCATTTCATCTAGTTCACAGCTACAACGTTAAAAAACAATAGTGATCGCCGATGATGTTACTGTGACCTTAAATAACAAAAAAAAGCATTTTTATTTTCTCTCCATTCCTTCTATGTAATCACCATTCATCGAAAGTACAATTTCTGATATATTTCTTAAACTATACACAATTTTATATGTAGGTCCTGTTTGGGGAAACCTGTAATACATGTCAAAATTACTCCGACCAACCTAAATCAGTAATTTTCTCCAACAACCTTATAGGATTTTTAAAATTTGAATTAATAATCTATTGTTCATAGTAGAGTGAAAGAAGTTCACGAACATCACGATATTCACAAATACCTAGAAACATTTCATCATTGCAGAAAGAAAGGCGCCCAGCGTTTTAATAGTGACTAGTAGAAATTAATCTATCAATTCATCAATATCTCTCTGTCCTCATGAAGCGAAAAACTGCAGAGAACCGAGTACCTGTTCCTAGATTTGGAAACTAAAAGGCGAATTTGTCATATTATGTAAATTTCAAAACATGAAGTGGATTGTTAAACAACAATTGAGCCCAAGGATTCAGTAACTGTACACTATTTAGTGATATCCAATCCAATAGGTCTTCCCGTGCAATAGTGACCTCTTAAGAAGTTACAAAACATTTCGTAACATGGTTTCATATAGGTCCGTGACGGTGAGGAGACTGCATTTTTAGCAAATTAAAAACACATTCAAGTGAAAAACTCATGAAATTAAGTTTAAAATTATAGTTCACATTTGATTTACTAATTTAGGCAAAAATGCCCATGCAATGTATAAACAAAAAGCATATTTTTTGTGGATTAAAGGAAGTTCATGAATCAGACTGCAACCATCAGTCTGACCTTGAACTTCAGATACGTTCGCCACTATGACTAGGTTAACAGGCTGGGTAAACATCGGAATACGAAGAATAGATCATTTTTATTCTTCTCATTTAATTCGTGTTTTTGATATATTGACGCGATATTTTAGCTGCTTATTTATTGTTACAAGTTATTGGAGATTCAAGTGGATTGTTTATTAATTTTTGAAAAAAGCAGCAAGAAGTTTGTAATTTAAAAGGATGCATAACAGTTTCAAGGAACAAGAGTTAGCTCGCAAACGTAATTCGTGAAAAACGGATTTTTGTTTTTTCAATACTGTTTCATTTTTCAATTTTTTTGTAAACAATTACGTTGAAACCTGAATTTTCTTTTCATTTGTGGAAATTTGATTTAATTTGTGTTCATTTTCGACATGTGCTATCAAAATGTAACTTATAGCAGCTACATGCAATGGCTGTAGGTATTTTTTATCTCGTCCTATTCCATAATATTTTTGTTCACTAAGCACATTATGCGCAATATGCCACAGGGGTACCGTTGAAATTTTAGCCGTACATGGTCATAGTTCCGTACATTTCCAGAGTGCATTTTCTACTCCCAGAATGCATTTTCTACTCTGAGAAGTGGCCTCCATCTCTAGAACGCGTAATTTGCTTGCGGGGTTTCCGTCCTCCCGAGATGACTGGTAATGTAGTGTGTAATGTGTGTGGACGGACGGTGTGTCAAGAGGAACGGCGTGTTCAGGAGGGACAGTGTGTTCAGAAGGGACAGTGTGTTCAGAAAGGACAGTGTGTTCAGGAGGGACAGTGTGTTCAGGAGGGACAGTGTGTTCAGGAGGGACAGTGTGTTCAGGAGGGACAGTGGTGTTCAGGAGGGACAGTGTGTTCAGGAGGGACAGTGTGTTCAGGAGGGACAGTGTGTTCAGGAGGGACAGTGTGTTCAGGAGGGACAGTGTGTTCAGGATGAGGACACGTGTGTTCAGAGGGACAGTGTGTGTCAGGAGGGACAGTGTGTTCAGGAGGGACAGTGTGTTCAGGAGGGACAGTGTGTTCAGGAGGGACAGTGTGTTCAGGAGGGACAGTGTGTTCAGGAGGGACAGTGTGTTCAGGAGGGACAGTGTGTTCAGGAGGGACAGTGTGTTTAGGAGGGACAGTGTGTTCAGGAGGGACAGTGTGTTCAGGAGGGACAGTGTGTTCAGGAAGGACAGTGTGTTCAAGAGGGACAGTGTGCTTAAGAAAGACTGTTTTCAGGAGGGGCGGTGTGTTCAGGAGGGACGAGGTAAGAAGTGGCATGCCAAGGAGCGGCAGTGCGAGCAGGTCAGGGCCAGGGTCGAGCAAGGAGAGCAATCTGGAAAGGACGAGCAGGGCAGGATGGGAGGCGCGGGGAAAGGAGGACAGGGCGAAAAGGGATGAGCGGGCAAAACAAGCTCGAAAAGGCGAAAAGAGCAGGGTGGGTAAAATAGGGCGGGGAGGGAAGGGTGCAGAGTGCAGGATGACGAAGGCGGGCAAGGCAGCAGGGATGGGAAGATCGGGAGAATAGAAAGGGGAGAGGTGGCCAGTGGCAGGGGCCAGAGGCAATAGGCGAAGGGTGAGGGGTGAGGGTTGAGCGGAAGTGCCGTGACGCGTCGGGCGGGTGGCCGGGCCAACGAGCGTGCGGGGGAGGGTTGGCGAGGGGCGGCGAGCGGCCAGCGCTGGTGGCCGGGCGGCCGACCTAAGCGACATCCGCGCTCAAAGAAGGCCGTGATTGAGAGCCGGTCGCCGCGCCGCGCCGCGCCGCGCTGTGCCCTTTGCGCCTAATGGCGGCGGCGGACGGCGTTCTCTGTGCGGGGGCGGACGCCGCGGAGGCGGTGATAATGGCGAGGTGGAAAGTGCGGCGGGGCGGGACGGAACGGCGAGGTGGAAGGGAAGTGGTCCCAACGGCAAAATGTCGAGCAAAGTGACCTAAGTAGACATGTGCGGAGATATCAAGTAGCGAAAACACTTAGGGGGATTGGGGATGGGGAGAGGTGTGGTGTTCTTCATTATGACAGGGGCCAGTGATGGTGCGGGCGGTGAGAGGAAGTCGGGTATGATAATGCGCTCTTCAGCTGGCGGGGTCTTCGGAGAGCGGGGTCATCAGTTGTCATGGCGAGGGAGTGCCGTGGACGGCAGGGTCTTCAGGGGGCCGGTGTATTGAGGAAGGACGGTATGTTCAGGAGGAACGGGGTGCTCAGGAGGGACGGAGTGTTCAGGAGGCATGGGGTGCTCAGGAGGGACGGGCTCGTCAGAGAGATCGGGATCTTCAGAGGGTTGGGGAACTTGGGGCGGGATTCATCAGGAGACAGATTTTCAGGGATGAGGTTTTCTGGAACGGAATCTTCGGGGACGGTGTCTTCATGAGGGTAGATGTCTTCAGGCTCAGAGATGTTCAGGGGGATGAGGTTTAATAGAAGGGAGACGTCAGTACGACGAGATCATCAGAGGCGGGGTCTTAAAGAGACGGGGTGTTCAGGGGGCGAAAAAAGTGACGAACGTCATGAGTAGAGACCAGAAAAATATGTAGTATTTACACGTCAAAATATGTACATAAATATGTAATGAAAACAGTAAGAACATGTAATAAATATGTAAAATCGGATATAATATGTAATATTAAAATTCTCTAATTAAAAAAAGTTTACAAAGCACAAAATTACATTTAGAATAAACATTCTATATAAATCGTAAAATTAATACAAAGGTTTTGAAAACATTTTGGAAGGCACACGTTGATGCACACTTTGCATCATACAACTTTCTCGTCAGTAGTAAAAGCTTATATTGTAAACCAGAACCTTTTCAGATTTTTCTCGGAAAGTAAGGTTACAGGTTACAAAACGAGGTGTCAATTATACTTTTGACATCTACCTAGATTTCACCAATAACGTAGGAGAAAATGCTGATTTTTTAGGAAAATACTTCTTTTCACACTAAAAATATATAAGAAAATTGCTAGAATAAGAGAATATATTGTGCAAACAGTAAAATATGTAATATAGTACAAAATATGTAACGGAAAAATTGGATATTGTGTTAGGAGGGCACTGATTTGCTAAAATTACAATTTTTAGAACGGTAAGTAGAAAAACAATCAATATGTAATTCCATAAAAATCCGGTCTCTAGTCATGCGTGGGACACCATCAAGAGGCGAGCACATGCGAGAGGTTTGGTCACCAAGTCGCAGCGACCTGAGGGGACGGTGGCCATCAGGAGGCGACGGCCAGCGCGGCTGAAACGAAATCTCGCCCACGGCAACGGCGGCGGCGGCGGCGCGGATGTTGGCGCTGGCGTGGACGCCGGCGGGGGCGGGGGCGAGGGAATCGAAGTGATGACGCCGGCCGAAACACGGCGGCGGGTGATTGGCACGGAGCGGCAAGGGACGCGCGCCCAATGGGGTCGCTGGGCGCAGATGGCTCCGAACGCCCCTCGCCCAGGGGCAGATCGCTGCTGCCCAAGCAGAGCAATACACGAGGGAACAGCGGTGGTCGGAGCACGTGTGCCAGCATATTCTTTTATACAATCGAATCCCCTATTATCTCATTTCATTAAGCGCGATGAATTTATAAGATACTAGTGGACCCCGGCAGACGTTCCGCCCTTCATCTCCCTCTTTCCCCTTCCATCTCCCTTTCTCTCTGTCTCTCCTTCCCTCCTTCTCTCTCTCTGATTGTCACTCCGTCTCTCTCTGTCCGTCTCAGTCTGACTGTCTCTGTCTCTGTCACTGCCTCTCTCATTCACATTTAGTTGCACATTCTGTTCGTCTCTGAGCAGATGAGATAATATCGAGAAGCGCCGGACCAGCAAAAATGCAATAGAATGTTAATAAAGATCTCGTCCTGTAGATTACAATGTAAGAAATGTTTCTTTGAGGCCTTCGGCCTCAATATGTTAGTTTCTAATGCCTTAGAACGCTTCGTTTAGGAGTGATTTAACGATACATTTTCAAAATGTTGCCGAGTGTTACAGGTTGCATTTGACGCAATATTTAGTTTTGCTCTACAGCTCCGTGTAGTGAAGTTACCACAGAATTAACCACACATAAACGTCGGTGAAAAAACCCCTACAAGGGCCAACTTTCATGGAGATCGGTTATCGGTCATCGGAGTTTACCTCATATATATACACCAACATCCATTTTTATATATAATTAATAATAGTTATTAAAGTAATTCAAATTAAGCTTTACAGTTTTGTTTATTTCTGAACGCATACTTAATAATCGTCAAATGCCTTTCATTTTAGTTTTTTCAGATGAATAATGTCCGCCATATTGAATTTATCGTCTTATTTCGATCTCATATTCGTAATCTACATTCCCCAAAACATAGTAATGCATATAATACTGAGCATGTTTAGTAATGCACATTCATTTCTCAGTTTTAGTTGGTATCTTATACGGAGAGTGAAGAAATGCTATTTTCATAAATTTATAATCTTGAAAATGAGGGTTTAATCAAAAGCATCTGCATCCTAATCGTCGTTGGTAAACCAAAATTGTTTTCTTGTACTTCGTTTCCGAGGTAACACCTATGAATTCCAGGCAAATACCGGATCTGTAGCTTAAGCAAAGCGTCATTGACTGCACAAGATTTCCTTCCGTATCTTGCATCCATCCTTATCCTGAAATGTCGGGTAATGGGTTGATTCCCTTATCCATCATCGATTTGGAAAAGAAGCATTTGTATCAACAAACTACAAATATGATTTGACAACGTTGTTGACGAAAAAATACCACTCACCTCCGACCTGCAACGAGCACAAAACATGCGCAGATAATGAAGATAGCCGTACATTTATGAGTGAAGCAAACCAACTGGTCATTCCGGCATTTTCTCAAGGGAGGATTAATATACATAAACATAATTGGATTAAAAACCTCAAGGAATGGATGAATCTCGTCTGCGCCGTAATCTTTGACGCCATTTCAATCGGCATCGTCTCCATGATCATCATCGCCCACATCTACAGAGTAAATTGCGAGATCCGAAGACGCGATAGAAGTAGCAGTGTGGATTTTGCGCGGAGAGACGCAGCGAATGATATTTTACAAGACACGGTGACAAAGTTGGCACGTGCGGATAAAACAAAGTTCGTGGTCGTAGATTCAGAGCGGATGAAGCCCTGTTTGGACGCAGCTGTCGAGAGCCTGCCGAGCTTGATTGATTGATTGATTGATTGATTAGTGTTTCCGGGCGCGGTTAGGTCGTTAGTCCCGTAAGTGTAGTGCGTGTTTTTTTCTCGTGAGGTGGCGTTGATCTTTTCCCCGCTGTATGGCGAGATCTGGCGGCGACCTACCGTCGACTAGCGGGGTTTTCCTCTCAACCAGGTATCTCCCACCAGCGGGGCACCGCCCCAGCCGGGACAACGACCGGTCTCCCGGCATGTGTGGTACTGTAGTGCAAGTTAGTGTAAGTGTGTGTGTGTGTGTAAGAGAGGATAGGACAAGGAAGAGGAAGGAAAGATCGCGCGCGGTCCGTGGCCCGTTTGTTAGGATACTGCTCCGGCATTCACCTGGTGTTGATCGGAGAAACCACGGAAAACTACCTATCAGAGCAGCCAGCCGTTAGAATTCTCCTCCCGACAGCGACTGAATTCGATGTAGCTGACAAGCTAGTGTCGAAAATCCTGCCGCCGTCGGGAGTGGAAGCTAGGATCTCCCGGTCAGAGGGACTGCAGTGACATCAGGTTGATGCACTGAGCAATCTCTCCCGGTGCCTGCCGTGCGAATGAGTATTGTTTGCGAGTGCATTAGCTACTTAAGGTGGTAATCACGTGTGCATTAATGCGTTTTATCCCGGTAGGTGGCGGTGTTCTTCCCGTTAGAGCAGAAGATCCGGTGCCAACTTACAAATCAGCTTGCGGAGGTCTCCCCATCCAGCTACCTCCCCAGCGGGACACCGAAGAGTCGTGCGACATGTGGGGATTTTAGTGCATTTAAATGGGGGGTGTATGAAGAGAGGAGGGGACAGGAATGAGGAAGGAATGATTTTGCGCGGTCCCTAGTGCGATTTTCGCCTCATATGGATTGGAGAAACCACGGAAAACTACCTATACTACTGAGAGCATCCAGCAGCTAGATTTCGTTTCCAGGTGGTATATGAATTTGTCCCAGATATGAACAATGCGTTGAAAATCCACTACCGACGGGACTCGTACTGGGAACCCGATAAAAGACGTTGAAGAGCCAACACTGGGATGTCGCTGCCGGTGCTAGGGTACGTCACACAGGATGACCGCGTCATATTACTCGCGCCGGCGATAAGAGACTCCGAGTTCTCTGCTTCTGTGAAACCGTCTGATCCACCTTGACCGTTTCCTCAGCTGGGCATGGCTACACCGCTCACACGCTATTTCTCTCTTAGTTCCAGGCGTTCAAACATGGTGTCTACGAACAAATGATTCTCAGAAATATAGGTAGGCATTTGTCATTTGGAGAGCGTATTCCTATAGAAGTGAAATTCTGACGATTTATTTCTCTCACGAGAGCCTAAGTGAGGAGTGCTTTGACCGAGTTTCATTTGGTTAAAATGGTTTCGCGGAAACTACTGTATAGGATATAACGTTTCATCATTAATATCGTGTCTGAAACGTGTAATATCGATGTGAAATTTTATTTCTAGTGAATTTCTTGAAACTCTTCACGAATTCGAAAGAGTTAAATAAGGGCGGATAACACGTTACTTCTCGCTGAACTAAATTGTTCAATCTTAAATTGTTCAATATAAGTAGTTAAGGAAATTTAACTTGCATTGTTGCTGCTCACGGAAACCAAATGAAATCGTTAAATAGAATGAATTTTGTTATCTGAAACTTTAAATGTCACTAAATTGTCTCAAGCAAGTCTCTGTAATTAAATGTGATACTTAATTAGATTCACACTACGTTTTTCAATTACAATAATAGACCCAATAATAATTCTAAGCAAACGCATGTGCAAATATTTTTTACACAAAGGAAAGAAGCATATATGAAGAAGTAGATTATTCGTCTTCTTCAGGGCCATGTTCAGAGAATGTATTTCCATTAGCTGTATTTCCATTAGCTACGGGTTGGTCCTACTGGTGAGATCATGTTGCTAATCTCGCGCTTTTTTATTTTTTTTACTTTTTTATTCTGGACCTCAGGAAAATGTACGCAAATAATCTCCTCCCCAATACGTCACACACAGCTTTCACTCTGAGCAAATAAATAAATAAATGTTTCATTACGTTATATTTATCTTCGTTGCGTTGAGCATATATGAGAAAATACATATCTCTTGCCTGGAACTGAAAACTGTACAGGCGTTCAGACTAGTTTTGAACAATGCATAAGCCGACAGATCTTCAATTTTCGTATGGAAATACTCCACGGGAGAGTGCGTAACATTCACTACCCCGATTACCATGGTTTAGGTACAAAAATTACATATACAGATGAAACAAGGATAGATCCCCATCAACAGATCACAGTTAGCAGATGCCGTAGCCATATCACCGTGTATCTATATATATATATATATATATATATATATATATATATATATACACATACATACATACATACATACATACATACATACATACAGGGTGAGTCACGTAACTTTAGCACCTCCTGTAACTTTTGAACGGTTGAAGTTATTGCAATGCAGTTTTCACAGAAGTGCGTGAGGGAATGGGACTAATTGATACGTTAATTTACTTCTCTTTTATCACTCGTATTTTAAGAGATATTTGAGGTAACTTTGTTTCTTCAAATGGAAATATACATATTTTTTCAGTATATCATGACGAGCGTAAATAGATGAATACAGTGGTATACATATTGTTATATGTTAGATAAGCATTTTTTTGAGTAATTTTGATTTTTGCGACTAGGGTTTAACGGATATTTTGAATGTACATGTAACAGTACGCCATACAAGGTCACGCAGCGCTCCACCGGCAAACGCCCGCTGGGAGAAGGGAAGGAAGTTTAGTACTTGAAGATACGAAAATATTCCAAATATTTACAAAACTGTTGCAGTTTTTCCTGAACTCTGCATTCAGTCCTTCTCCATTTTCATATGGTGGTACGTATTGAAATAAATATGTTTCCATTCCTAAATGATTATTATATGCTCATTAATATTTAAAGTGTTTGCTCAGATAGTGTTTTGCTTCAAGATCCCATTAATATCTTGTGATATAAAACCTCATTAAAAGGAGTTGAAGTAATAAACAATTTTATTACAATACATAGTTATGACAAATCTTTATTTTCAATCCTTCAATTCCTTCAACCAAAGAAAGGCGAAAAATTCAATATGTGGAAGGATGGAAAGCAGGGTTCAGGGAAAACCTGCAACAGTTTGTGAATATTTGGCATATGCTTCGTATCTTCAAATACTAAGATCCCTTCCCTTCCCGTCCCCACGAACGCGTTTGCCGGAGTGCTATGTGTCCTTGTGTGGCGGAATGTTCCTAGTACATTCAAAATATCCGTTAAACCCTAGTCGCAAAAATCAAAGTTACTCAAAAAATGCTTATCTAACATATGACAATATGTATATCACTGGATTCGTCTTTTTACGCTCGTCATGATAGACTGAAAAAAATATGTATAGTACCATTTGGAAAAACAAAGTTACCTCAAATATCTCGTAAAATACAAGTGATAAAACAGAAATGAATTCATGTATCAATTAGCCCCATTCCCTCATGCACTTCTGTGAAAACTGCACTTCTGTGAAAAAATATTATACCACGTTTTTTGTCTAGATCTTTGAAATGCATTGGGCAAATTTCAAATAGTCCTTTGTTTTGCTTTTGATACTAATGCTATTGCTATTCTGATCTTTGGAAACTTTTAAAGATGTTTTTAACTCCTTTTAATGACAAGTAAAACGTTTTTTTCATGTCATAACATTTGCAAACGAAATGTTTAATGTCACATCTGATGTTGAAATCAATATACATTTTTCAATTTTCGAAATTCAGTATGTATTATAGTTTTAAATTTGGACGCATAAAACTTTCAAAATAATAAAAAACGGACATTTCCTCTTTGAAAAACACATTTGTAACTATTTCCTACGAGTTCTAAAGAACGCTGCCATACAATAGGGGGCTACGATATCCTGCAATTACGTCAGAATATTTTTGATCGATGAGCATTGTCGCAAAGAAGAGAAATCACGTTTATATGTGAGTACATCGAGTTTCCGAGCACCCCAAGTAGCAATCCTGTCACCGGATTGTGGCGTGACTGGGTATAATAACATGGCAACACCAACAATTATCTTCAACCCATCGGCAAGAAACTGGCTTTCTGATTGTTTGATGAAGAAATGGACTTCCTTAACGGCACGAAAACAAATGTCCTGGCGTTGTAAAGAGAAATATAAGTGTTCTATTTGACCAGAAAATCAACGTTCACTAATTTTTACTTCCCAGCAAACCAAGCATTTTTCCCCTTATCGTTTCTTGACCACACGCAATTGCGTTCAAATAAACTGCAGTGCTGAAAGCATAAGTCTTGTGTGAACGTGTGCTTTCTGTAGTGACCCTCAACATGTAATGTGGAATGTTAAATAAATCTTTAGAGGGACATATCGCACCATACATTAGAACAAATGATAAATTCGTCACGTAAGGGTTACGTGAACATTCATAAACTTATTACCGAGATTCTGCATCGTTCCATCACTGTTTGAAAAAAAATCACAACAAACATACTACTCAGGAATGATTGTGCTCTTTATGTTTGCGACAGTAAAAGAAAAGTTCGCAGTCACCGCAATAAAAGCGAAATAGAGAAAAATAAATTTAATTTATCATTCTGCTTAGAACGAAAGTCTAGAGACGTGAATGTACTTGTACAGAGAAATTAAATATTTCTTTATCGCCTCTTGTGAGACCCTCAAATAACACCCAGTTTATCGAAATACCGATATATTGAACCCTACATATACCACATACCTGTTTTGGTCTCTAAATATACTCAACATCAGTGCGTATGGAGTCCGTTTCAATATATTATAAGCATATTTATAATTCTTCCTCACAGTATAACAGTCTTGTGCACCGAAATCTACCTAGAGAACCGTATTCTGACTACATTCCGATAAAACTAATCAGTTATGAGCGTATAAATAGTTAGACGGTAGCAAAAGCAGAGAAGTAGGACAGATACAGTTATAATAAGGGAGAGGAAAAAGACAACAATCGATCGTCAAACTGCAGGTTACACGCACTAAGAAAGATTCAAGCACTGGGAAGAAAAGTAAATATTCCTTTACAAGATTTCCATAACACACTACTCGCTCAGGAAGCACGCCAAAGCGATCGAAGAGACTGCTTATAAAATAATGAAACAGAAGATCAGCAGAGTAAACAACGATGAAAGAGGTAATGGAGGTTATTTAAAGCACAAAAGACACTGCCAAAACTGGAGTTGAACTGAAAGGGAGAAAGAAAAAGAGGAAAATTACGAGGCGGAAATAAAAGATAAAGCCACAGATAAAAATAATTCTCAAATATGAAAAAAAATTCTCAATTCAAAGAAAAATACCGTAAGAAAGCTCACGCACACGCTCAAACATATAATTGTCTTTCTTCAATTTTCGCTTCAAAATGTTCTCTTGAAGAACATCTGGTAATGTTATAAAAGGCACTCAATTGGTCATCATAACAACATACAGATTATGAAAAAAAACGCCATTACCCAAATATTGGGGGAATGATCGAACAGCACAAGAGATAAAAAAACGGGAGCCTGGAAGCAGATCGTTATTACGGAGTAAATATATTTTACCAATACGAAATTTTTCAGCACCTTGTATATCGTCTCCATTTGGAGAAGGATGATGATAAACATTACTGCAGGCGACCGTCTGATTTTTACTTTCTCACCCTTACTTGGTAACAAGGGAAAGTGTTGTAATCGTGCATGTTGTTTAGTCAGAATCCATGTTCAGTGGGCTACTGCCTCAACCGTTCAGCAGATTTTCTCCAAATTTGATATTCCTCAAACGATTTAAAAGAACTCGAGGCCCTCGGAGTTGGAAACCAAACATTCTTGACCAATCTTCTGTACATTATTTTTTCTCACATCGATGCTGTAAGAGAGTCATTGATAAACCAAATTATAATTGCTAACGTCTGTCACCAGGTGACGGTAACTATAGTTATATTGGCTAGGTTACCCAGAATCGTATTAATTACAAAGAAAAAAATATAATGTTTACCGTTAAGAAATGGGCTTGTAGATATTTATGATCTTTCACAAACAGCACAGTGGACGACCTGTCTATGGAGTCTGGCAATGTTGGAGCATTTTTAATCACTGGATTTTGTTTTTGATAAGTTTTTGTAGAACACCACTTTCATTTTGTAAGAAATCCTACAAAATTCCTAGAGGGCAATTAGTTATTCTGTCAGTCGTACCATCAAATAATCGTTCTCTATTCTATCGCAGAAATAAGTCGATTCTTTGACGACCTCTAAGGTAAAATATCAAACCCAAAATCTCTATCGCATTTGCCGAGGCAAATAATTTCTATTACACGTTAGCAAATATTTCTTGTTATCAAATCCTACAGTAAGTAAACTCATTCCTACGTTTATTCATATTTCAACTCAGTATGCTAAAAGAACAGGGATTGTTTCGATACTAAAAATAATAAATAAATAAATAAATCAGAGCTCGCCAGAAGGGCCTTCAGTTTACTAGCACTGCTCTGGAGGGCCGGGTCGTGGTGCGTGGAGAGGCTCTCCCCGCCCCCTTCCGCCCTGACGTCACGCTCCATCAGCCTCTGGCGCCGGAGTGCGCCCCCACCGTAAAAAAGGCATTACACGTCCTTAAGTCCTCTCGATACCCTTCAAGTCCCTGGGTCCCACGGGGCGAGGGGCTTGGCGGGCGAGGGACGTGTCGAACTGGCGAGGCGGGCATGCGTCGAGGCGGCGAGCGGACACAACGCGGCCCAGTTGAGCCCTTAAACCGACGCGGCGGTGATCGAACGAGCAATAATGAAAGAAGCGGCCGACGCTTTTTTAAAAGAATAAGTGGTACATTTGTCGTACGTTCGTTTGAGAATACGTGCCGTTTGAATAATTGGGTGGGTGAAAATTGAATGGCCGTTAAATAAAAAATAATTCAGCTTTTGGAATCTATTTTAAAGTTATTCTTCCGCGAATAATTTTAAGCTAAATATTCTGAAATCCAAATGTGAAATAATGCTGCCCAATTGCATTGATATATTAAAAAAAGTGACAGAAAATCCTGCTACAGAAAAAGAAAATTAATAGGCAAAGAGGTTACATTTCAAGATGTCAATTCGGAGAAAGACGGCGAATAATAAACTATTAAGTAATAAACTATTAAATACATTAGATATTTAATTATTCGTCTTAAAAAGGTCGTAATATTCTACAGGAGTATGTTGTCACATCTTTGCTGAATGTAATACCTACAACAGAATTTGCAAAATAAACGTTTCGTCATGTTACATGAAACATTGCATTTTAGTCCAGTCTAGTTAGCGCCTCTGCAATAAACAGACACAAAATACGACAGAAATAGATCCACAGAGCGAATATGAAAACGCGTAAGCTATGTTAATGCCAACCGCGAGAAATTAACTGCTTTAAATGAAGAGCCAACTGCGTTTGTAGGCGTAGTAATAGGCACGTAATGACTGCTCCGTTGCAAATAAACATTTTAGTCACACCCATCTACATGAAATCAGTCGTCGAATGGGAGACGGGATAAAACACGACTGCGTTGCCACGGCAGTTATTTTTTCGAATTTCAGGCATTACTCAGCGGACTTTTGAACTGACTCGGGCGATCATAAAAACACCAGGTATCCCATCAAAATATTCCATTTTTCGTTTCCAATGCGGATTTCGCCCAACGGTCGACACAGAAGCCCTCTTTTTCACTCACAGTCTATTTCTTGCACGGCCCCATCCCCCGGATCCGCCGCACAAAAGCCAGGCTGTTTTGTCTCTATCCTAATCAACTTTATTGCAAAACGAGGGGAACGAGGGGGATGTTTTCTGTTAAAAATGATTATAACAATGCCCTGGAATGACCGGAAGCACCATTTTGGTAATTGAAGGAGGGCCGAAAAGCTCGTTTCGACAGTGCGGGGGAGGGGCCGCGCTACGAACCCACACGACCTCACCCGACTTTTTCCGAATCGAGCCGAACGCCCTTCTACGAAAGCAAGTTCGTTCCCAGGAGTCACCGTGGCGTTCCGTAGATGTGTCAACGCTATTAATATTGTGGCGCTTTCGTTTAATTGCATTTCGCCGATCCCATACGCCCGTCGAATATCCCCCTACGTCCACACCCCGCCTCGTGTTCCCAATTCGGGCGTCCATCAACACGCAAACCGACCCCCGGAAAGCTAATTTGCTTTCGGGCGCATAGCAAATTCGCGGAAATAAATATTAATTTAATTGGGCGTGATTGTGCGTGGCGAGTGGCGGGCGCGACGGATCCTTGCGAGCGCGGCCGCGTCCTCAGTCGGTCCTCAGTCCTCGGCCGGCGACATCGATCGCGCACAAAGCGGCTTTTCATCTGTCCCCGTGTGTATGCTCAGCGGGAGGGGTTAGTGGAGCCGAACAAAGGAAACCTCACAGGGCAATCGAGAACCCATGGAGGTTTCTGTCCGCGTGCATACACCGCACCGGCCGGGCCCCGCCCCCGCCCCTCCCCCGCCCGCTCTCGACTGCCGCGGCACTGACGACGGCCAATTTTCATTCGCAGTATCTCGCCGCAGTTTGTACACCAAATTAAATATTGATGAATACGAAAAGTTGCCTGCCGCTCGGGAGCGTGCAAGGCGCGCTGCAAGTGTATGATAACATGCGCTTGTTGACAATCAAAACGCACAGCGTCAGTCGGACGTCGGGGTTAGAATGCGTGTAACGGCGGGATTTCTCTCCCCTTCGCTATTATGCTGTACAGCGACACTCTATACCGTTCCCCGAACGCTGCACGTTGTGCTCTGGAAGTGGGTTTATATGATGCACGTCGGTAGAGGAATAGAGCAAGTCGAGCACGTCATGCAGTCGTGATGTACCCTTTGCGAGGACAAAACACAAGTCGCAGAGCAGGAAGGATGATTCAAATTACTCACCACAATTAAAACAGTTTTGTTTTCATTTCAGAAATTTATTCATTCAATTCATTGTAATTCATGGAAGCTCTGGCATCATGAATATTCTTTTATTCTCCAAGCATTTGGCTTTATAATTTAATTGAAATCAGTCTTTTTTTCTATTTTCTATTTCAATGTGCCTTCATTTTGGCATGCTTATTAATCATTTTAATAATTCTTTATGATTGCAAACACAAAATTTAAAGTATATATTAAATATCTTTACAATTCTTATAATCTTTATATTACTTGTTAAAACGATTAAAATATTTATTATTTGTAAGTGAAAATTACTGCAACATTCCCCGCAATATTCATAGTCGTCTTTTCACAATGTGTACTTTCATGATTTGTAATCCGCCAGGCTATCCGAATATTACAAACCTTCTGGCAATGTGTAATCCTGTTGAGAGCAGACCAAACATTTTTAGAATTATTTACAAACGCTGAACGACTTCACCCAAGAGGATCCACATTCTTGCGTCGTAATAACATACACTTGAATCGCCCTTTGGCTCTTTTGTTAAATTCGCTACTGTAGCAAATTCTAATATTGGAAGCATTAAATGCAAACATTCGGCAAAGGATATCCATAAAAAACTCTGAATATTTTTTCGCAAAGGAAATTGAAGACTAATAATCACTTAATTTATCGTTAATACAAATATTTGTGGCGGTTGGAGAATATGATTATACATTTAATTTATGATGGGCTATTGATGGAAAGAAATTTACAGAGCTAAATTATTGTTGAGTTCAGTTCTTTTCCTATTACATAACAGAACACTCTATTTTCATCTCGCAGAAGCACGCAATGCATGAAATTTAATGATATCCTGTGTACATTCAAGTGTTCATAGCTTAAGAAACAACGTTTTGCAACCTCCTCTCTCAGCACAAGTACCAGACATTTGCCATTCTCCAAAATTGCGACGTATCTCGCTGGCGGAACAATGGATAATTGCTTAATGGATAACCCTGCAGCAAAGGTCCTCTAGACAAAAGGTATGCAGTTACAGCGTGTACAATCCAACGTTGAAATACGACCCTTTCGCCGAAAGTGTCACGTAAACAAACTAGTTTGTCTTGCGTACTTATACTCATTAACGTAACAGAACGTTCATCCTAAAATTACATACAGCGTGCGCTGTCTTCCAGCGGTACATTTCGCTAGGACGTAAAATTTCATATCAATGGCACTACACAATTTTCAAAAAAAATCACTAACATATGTCAGCATTCCAGAGAGATGATAGCGTACGGGGAATCTGATACAGCACACTGACATATGAAAGCACTACCTGAAAATCATTTCAAATTTGAAATCGTACTGATCGTAACCGCATTAACTGCATTGTATTCGTCATATGCACGTGCATTAATTAATTAATTATTATCTTCGTTCTTTGAGAGTGACGAATAGGTTCGTGGTTCCAGCTTTGCATCGACCCTTCTAAAACGACCTGGAGGAACACGGGAATCATGTACACTGATACTAGATCGTTTGATTGTGAAACCAAAAGCAAACAGTTCTAAAACACGTTTATCACCAAACATGCTCCAAAATTTAATTCTCACAATCATTACATTGTTTTTATAGACAATTAACATCACAAAGTCTTCCATGAGTTGTTTATAACTAACTTAATTAGTTTTTTTCCGCTTTAATCGTTCGTATCGTTATAAATGCGTTCGGTTTCCCACTATTCTATAGAACTAATATCTGATCTGCAGCGGAAAAAGGCATTATTGAATGGTACTAGTAGTACGTAACATGTAGTCTAATTGACTTTGGAGTAATATTTGAAGACGAAAATATGCTCGATATGGGGTTCAAACTGGTTGCCCCGTGCCGCCTACTTACGGGATAAACAAAATTATAACTTCCACACTTGTTAGCGTCCGTAGAAGTAATTTCGTTACCAATCTTGTCTAAGTAATATCTTTCGCCGGCACATAGCATTCTATGGCATCATGCTGACTATCAGTTTCATAAGACGAAAGCATAGAGAAATTGGAAAGAGTATGGCAATTAAAATGACTGACAAAGAGATCGTGAGCTCTAATTTATTATTGTATGTATTACTAATTTTCATTGCGAGCAGATCTTGAAAGAAAACTATGAAGTCTCCAACCATTACAGAAGTGTCTGCCCATTCGTTAGACACTCAAGAATTCGGGAAAAATATAAAAACAATGAAATGGTTATGATTTTGACTGAAAAAATGTAAATATTTGCTTGTATTATTCCACACATTGCGCGTCGCAGCTGAAGTTGCGTTCTCATTGCTCACAGAATACATCTGTCATCATGCAACAGCAAGACTCCAAGGAAGAAACCGATCGCCACTAAATATTTTCTACTCACAAATTCCGTTATAAAACAGAAACGTTTTTGATATTCTGAGTATGTAACGAACTGTTGTACTGTACAATATTCACTGTTATTGCAGAATTCCTGAAGACTGTTTCTTAGAAATATTTAATTTATTGTAGATGTTATTTGTTTTTTTCTTCGGCACCGTGGTGCTTCTTTTCTCGAAAACCATTTTCTTTGGTTTTGTTCAGCAACATATTTGTTGTTGCAGGCCATCAGTCATGTACCATTACTACACCAAAATGGGAATGAAAAGGAAAACGGAAAAGAAAATGAAGGGACGGCGAAAGAAGTAGGATGAAAAAAGGAAAAAAATACGAAGGAAAGATTAAGAAGAATGTGAAGAAGGGGACGCAAGAAGGTGTGGAGTGTGAAGGCACAGGACGCAAAATAAGTAGAAATAGAAAAAGGAATAGCAGGAAGTCGGAGGCAGAGCGGTTGAATAAGGTAAATGAAGGGTCCCACGCCTTATGTCATTCGCTTCGCGTGGCCTGTGGAGAAAGCCGGCCCATCCCGACGTGCCACCTGCCTCGCGCCTTGAGCTGGGTCCGGGCCCGCCGCGGCCCGCCCGGCGCCCGCCTGCATCTTTAACGCACGTCATCATGCAACGCTTACAGCGCCTTCGATCAGCCCGCTGGTCGCCGAGCACCGCCACACTCGCGTCACAGAGTAGATACTACACAGAAAGGAAAGCTACCCACAATTCGGGCGCCGATATGATGCGCGTGGTCGCCATATTGAAAGTGTGCAAACTGCTGGATGACCCGGCATTTATTATGTGATGAACAGTTGTGAGGGTGCCTTTCAATTTCGTTTTACTGGTAGTATTTGGTGTGTGCGTGTGTGTGTATGTGTGTGTGTATAACTAGTAAAAGCATACGTAACCTCAGGGGCATTTGCAACGTGTAGGCAAATATTAATAAAGAAGAGAGATAGAAAGGTAAGGAATTATAATGACACTCATCGTCATACAGAAAGCCGGGTGGAGGCGTGAGAATGGCGTGGGATGTTCTGCGGGGGATATGGGAATGATCAGGAAGTGGTGAGGTAGAGGTGCCTGGTGATGTGGGAACGATGAGGTGGCGGTGTGCGGGTAGCGTGGAGCGGTGGTGGTGGTGGTGGTGGTGTGCAAATTATGTGGCAATAATGACAGGCAGTGAGGGCGGCGTGGGGTGGAATGCGGGCTATGTGGGAATGATGAGGGTAGTGTGGGATTGCGGTGGGGTGGGGTGTGGTTATGTGTGAACGATGACGGGGTGTGGTGGAAGCGTGGGTGGTATACGGGATATGTGGAAATGCTGAGGGGGGGGTTGTGGGGGTGGCATTGGGTGAGAGGAGATGTGTGGATGTAGAGGGTAGCGTGAACGCGGGTTTGGTGTGAAATCACTGCGAGAACGGTGTGAGGACGGCGTTTATCTCGTGCGGGAGCGGCGTGAGGACGGCGTGAGGACGACGCCAGGACGTCCAGAGGACGAGCGAAGGTCGGCGGGAGGTCGAGTCGCCACTTTAGTCCAAACAGCGCAGTGTGTTCCAGCGATCGAAAACACAGGGGAAAGAGGGGTGCGAGGAAAGAAGGGAGGAGTGGCACAAGGGAGGCGGTGAAAGATGGAGGCCACTAAAAGCCCGCAAACGCCCCGCTATGGGTTGTTACTGTAATACGGCCCCGTCGCCAGCGTCACCATCGTTGTCGAGATACAAGATTTATGAACGTCAAAAACAGCTGCATTCTCTGCCAGAAGGGTGCTTCTGACGGGGCCGTGTCCGACCTAGCAGGGCATAGGATGACCCGTCACGGGCTGAAAATATTTAAGTTTTCAGCATAATTTAGGAGATGGAAGTAGAGTGATTAAAAGATGTTCTGTTTTTTAAATTTAAAACCATGGCTATGAACATATAAAATATTCTGTAGAGAAATACCATGTCGAAGCGTATTGCACTCTCTGTTCCAAGAGTTTCGTCTGGATAAGGTATATGAAAAATTACGTCTTTGAAACGAAAACTGAGGAAATACAACGGTTAATCTGGACGATATTGCAAATGCCAATATTCTACTAAATAATCAGTGGCGACGAGTAGCGTTTTTGATTGGTCATTGCTAGATTTGATCTCTTTCCGGGTCTATCTTTCTGAAGTGATGGGTGTCGCAATATCGTATAGTGTTCCTTATTAAATGCTCAAAACCACGCACGTTTTTTTAATTTTTTTAATAAATCTCCTCATATATTTTATGGCAATATTTAGATTGAATCTGCTTTAAAAATCTTCGGTTGGTGAGCAAAGTTAAATTTCATTGAATCCAATAAATGTGAATCGATTTAATTATTTTAAAATTCGTTTCACAAAGTTGTAGAACTCTCCCACTCCTATAGATTTCAAGGAAACTGTCTCAGTTAATACAAGGGACAAGCTGCAAATCCTCTTCTCTTTATGTTTATCTTTTATAATTGTGTATTAGTTTTAAAGCATAAAAACTCCTTTCTGCGAATGATGTTGAAACCAGTATTTTGCATATAAATTTAGTTACCAAAAAAATCCTTGTGTACTTAGTCAACTTTTCTTTCAAATATTTAAACAATTTTCACGAGGATTTGACTTGAAATGTTCCAATTATATTAGAAACAATAAGTCATTTTATTGAATCCCAGTGATTCTAAAACATTTCTATGGAATTAGCGAACAAATGCTCAAAAAAACCCACTCTTTTCACGATTAAAACCACCAATTTTTTAATAAAAAAAGTTTCCCTTTAAACGTATTATAACCAAATTGTTGTTTCAGCTCAACTACAATATCTTCAAGTTCCTTAATAGTGCATGTCAACTAAACTGACCTAAAACATAACAACCTCGAAAAAGCAATGGAGAGTCTCGACCATCACAGAAACAATACAGTGTTTCACTTACAACTTCACACAATTTAAATCTAGTCCTCATGGCGCGTTTCACAACGCATGATCGGGATCAGCCGAGATGCTACGAAAACAGTTGTGACTGCGGCGCTTATCGCCCTGCGCAGACATTCTGCGCGAAGTGGCCGGTTGAGCCTTCGTGAGCGGCAGCGAGCTCTCAATGCGAGGCGTTAATATTGGAGTGCTACTCGATGTGTTAAGGTCAGTTTTTTCTTTACTATTACCGCGAAAATATCGGTAGATTCTAACTTATAGTCAATTCTTCTCTAAAACTTATAGTCAATTCTTCTCTAAAACTTAAGTCAATTCTTCTCTAAAACTTATAGTCAATTCTTCTCTAAAACTTATAGTCAATTCTTCTCTAAAACTTATAGTCAATTCTTCTCTAAAACTTATAGACAATTCTTCCCTAAAACTTATAGTCAATTCTTCTCTAAAACTTATAGTCAATTCTTCTCTAAAATTTATAGTCAATTCTTCTCTAAAACTTATAGTCAATTCTTTGTTTCGCCATCGTTGCATTTATCGATAATCGGACTCCTCAAATCTGCTAATAACTTTGAGACGTTAACAACTATTCTCCAAAGACAATTTACAAATCAACGTAAAATCATATGTTTGCAGTCAAATTACACAACTACCACCACGTAGAATGTGTTAATTACGAAGGATAATTTAGGTTTGTTTCGTATAAATACTCAATCATTCAAATGTTATGAGGAGCTTCTTCCCAACAGTCAGCAATAGTGACAATGTGCTGTTTAATTTCCATTAACGATAAGTGCGTCACGAATATCCAAACTGTCGTATAAAAGGGCGAAAATGTTATTGCGTTTCTCTTTTGAAACAAAAGCAAACGGCGTTGTGACGCAGATTTCAAATAAAACAAACGCACCTTTTATCTGTTGCTGTAATTGCTACGTACCCTTTTTACTGCTTCTAATATAAAGAAAATGCGAGACATTCTTCAAACGACAATCTGCCATCTGAATTTTCTGAAGAGCCGTGGGTTCTACACAGAGTAAGTTTGAATTCCAGACCTATTAATTAAGTATAAAAAATTTCTGGGAACGCAATTGCGCCCTAAAATGTCATATAAAGTAAGAATAGAAAGAAAATTCATGACTGTCTCTTCACATTTACTTGCACTATCCCAGTGTGCTATACCTAGAAAATTACTTCTACTAATCTGTGGCGTAGACAGAATCCAAGTTTTGTGGGTCCTTAAAACCGAAAAGTCGATTGGCGGCAAAACGACTGGGTTCCTCCATCCGTCTGTGGTCTACGCCTCCGCCTAAACCTTCAGTCGATTTCTTTCAAAATGTATACTCCCCGATCGACCTGAACAAACTCAAGGCTTTGAGAGTTTCAACCCGATATTTTCATTTTTGAAGGCACTGATTTACATGAAGCCTCAAAAACATTATCAAAACTTTCTCAAAATGGCCCCAATTTTCTGAGTAAACTTAGTTCTCGGATAGCATAAAGGACGCTTACGAGAATGGGGAAGCCTCATGTTTGTTAAAATCCCTGATTTTTCGAAAATTCCAAAAGTGCAATTTTTTTGGGGCGTTTTGCTACAACTACAAAATTGAAGTTAGAGATTTTTTCCTTAACTAAATCTGTTGTCTAAAGTTAGATCTTGAAATAAGGTCATGTTCAATTTTTTCAAAATTATGAGTAGTTTTCGTGTAATTTTGCACGAATTGTAGGCAATTTTCATTTTTTAAACATTTTATTTTTAAAAAACTCGCCAAATGTTTTCTTCAAATTTTTCTACTGATAGAAGGGGGCGCTTAAAAGAATGGTCTCATTTGATTTTCATTATGGATTTTCGAAAATTGCAAATTTAGAATTAACGCAAGAAAGTATATACTGTTGTACCAATAGTTGTTATTAAGGAGGCTTGGACAAATAATACATTTTGCTATGGATACTTTGGAAACTCGTGAGTGCATCTCTGATTTAAATGCATTCTTTGCTCCTGACTACCTAATTTCTTTCATATAAGCTAACATTAGTAAAAGTTCTAATAACATTTGTCCTAAAAGGTGGAAGAGTAACTACTTTCCCAAAGAAAGGTAGAGGAAAAACATACGCGGTGGTTCCGCGGCTGAATCCCCGACCCTCATTGACAGGGAGTGATTGTTAGTATAATAAATAATCAACGGTGTTGTATTTATTAAAATATATTAATTAATGTAATTAAGACAGTACAGTTTTCCGCCGATCCGGTGGCCGACATCGCTGAGATAGTAGTGCCTTCGGTCTTGGACCGAAGGATCGTGGGTTCGAATCCCGCCTCAGGCATAGTTGTGTGTGTTTGGTGATTGTGTGTGTTGTCCATGTGTAATGTACTTGTGTGTTCCCTGTGGTTGGCGTCAGAAAGGGCATCCGGCCGTAAAACATTCGCCAAATCCATATAAAAACGGAGTGTGTGAAAATTAATCAACACCCGACCAAGTAGAAACTGGAAAAGGCAAAAGAATAATAATAAAAAAAGACGACAGTTTTCCGACATATTTCAGTATCGGTTAAATCTACAGGTTGCAAAAGGAGTGGTCCCGACCAATCCAAGACATTAGCATTCCAAGCAATTCTTGTGCTTCTGCGAATACCCTGTCTCTTTTTCCCCTCATTTCCCTCCCGAGGTTCATCGGTGAAGTTCGGCCGCATCTTGCACTTCCCGCGGACAGAGACTCCGTCCTCACAAACGCCCCCACCGCAACAACGAGCTTTCGGCCGTCCCCGCCCCGCCCCCGTCCTCGCGTCCTCCCCCGCAAATCTCCGTCGCCCGAGCCGGAACACAGCTTTGCGCGCCGCGCAAAGAAATTGTCATCTCCGCAAGGCGCTTGCTTTCTAACGAGGAGGAGTGACATCGGCGAAAACGCAGCGAAGAGGAAGCTTAGGGCCCCGCGCAAATTACACGGGGCGAAAAGAAGAGGAGTGGAGGAGAAAGGAGGACACGGAAACTCAAGAATGGTGTCACATTGTGACGGGGTGTGAATATAAAGCATCTGCGGGGGCTGATAAAGTAGAGACGCGGAAGAAGGCGGAGAGTGACAAAGATACGTCGAAAAAAAAAACAACTTCGGATTAGGGATTTCTTCTGAGGCATAACCGCTCTATGAAAAATTCAATTTTTTTATTTTTTAATTATAAAGTGAATGATGATAATTATAAACATACTAGTTATTATTAATGATTAGGATACGTCTCTAATCTCCATAATATGAATAATATAAATATAGAAGAATTTTATATTCGTAAAGAAAGAAACCTTAGTGTGAGAATAAAATCTGATCCCTTACGTTTTTTCAATCAAAACATACTTCTCGGTTCATGAATTTAAACAAAAATATTTCAACAACTGCCAATTAAATTTTTCGCATTTAACACTGAAAGACATTAATAATTATAGAACTAAAATTTAAATTCATTTCAACAAAAATGTACACTCGCTTAATAGAAACGTCAAGTACCTGGACACAATTTTTCAAAAGCAATAAGAGAACATGAACAAACGCATGAATAATTTCAAATATCCATATGTGCTTGTTTGATACAATGCAATGTCGTTCTGATTGCGTTGACGTAATGTACTCACAATATTTTCTGTAATTCTTCCGCTGAGATGTGTTATTACTATCATTCTTGACAACACAAATGATGTGACACACATTTTTATCCTATTTTGGGAAGGGAAACTGTGCATTTTTTTCACAATGGACAGAGTACTTCCCTGTGTAGTAAATGTTACACCCAATCAAGAGATTTGGATTCGAGAAGAAAATGGTGTATTTCCATGAAAGAAATAATACAAACAGTACACTTCTATCAAAAACTTAACACACGTACACTGTTAACGAGAAGAGTTGGGAGGGTCTAATACCATATAAACATCACAACTGAGATAGGGCTTTTTATTCATAACATACAGCAAACGTTTAAAACGTGTAAAATCGTCCGAATCAGTAAAATAATGACTTTTGCACGCGTAAGATTGACGTTTCTTTTTTGAGCAGTCACCGTCATATATTTCTCAAATGAACCTTGATATAATTACTAAAATCATTAATTATAATTTTATTGTCAGCTCGTGACGGAAGGCGGCACCAAGGCTTCTGAACAATGAACAGAACTTTTAAAAACTACAAAAACACTTTAAAATAGTATTTTATGTGTGAAATTATTTTAAGAATTAATTTTAAGCGCAATCACAGAGTTTAAATTCAATCTGTTAATAAGTATTTACAGTTTGAATGTACAAAGACTCATGGAAATAATGGTACGATGTTATTTTTCAAACTCTTTATAAATTAAAGTATACAAATCAAAAGTAATGTATCAATTCAATAGATATTACAAAGGGCGAATTCTAATGATCTGAAACATCGGCAAAATTGATCAATAAAATGCTCTTAAAATATTTTTAAAACGCCCTAAAAGCAGAGAAAAATGACGTAAAAAAGTGACCAAAACCACTTCAGATCAACAACTCAGGCTGGATACGTTACTGATGTACTCGAGGCTTCCTCTTTTCGTTCAACTGTATTCAGGTGGCAAACTTTGGCTTGACCTGTTCTTTACCAGGAAATCTCTGTCTTTTGTTATCCCAAAATCGGACTAACCGACAATTGCGTTGATCGGCGTCACAGGAAACCCAGATAACATACACCAGCTATCATCATAATTTCTGACCGAAGAAACAGAATCAGCTATTCATAAATTCTGTGGTGAATATTTAATGCATCTCGTAAATATTATTTGAAGGAAGTACGATTAAAATGACATTAAAAACGATGAAATCAGTAAAAAGTATTACAAATGACGGGAAAAGTTAAAAAATAGCATATTAATCGAAATCGACGATAAATACAAAAAATGAGATATAAAAATGGGTCATTTCCTTTTGTTACCATCAACTTACGAAGTTCCATAAGAAAGGGCATTGCTCTAAAGTGAAAAGAAAAAAAATGATATTTGATTATAATTCGTCCCCTCGTTATTACACTCGAAAATTCAACAAAGACGCCCATCCAATAAAATGCCCCTTCCTTCAATGTTTTGTGGAGTCACTCTCACCAGTGCATTTGGACGTAAGCAACTTCCTTGACACAAGGCTAATGATTGGAATGCAGTTGCCTTTCACGTCCGCCTGCAGCGCTGCCTGCGACGCGCCTGACCCACATCTCGCGGACATCGATGGACACTCATCTGTAGACTCGTCATCGCTCGGGAGGGGGGGAGTCCGATGACGAGGCTCTTTCCGTGTCCCCCTGATGATGATGGATGGCAGATGAATGAATGACGGGTGAAAGGGCACGCAGGCCTCCACGCCGCAGGGGGATTCGAACGCACTATTCACGCAATGAGCGGCCCCTTCGCCCCTCCCCCTCCCGTTCTCCCCCCTTTACTCTCACCACCTCGCTGAGAGTCGCGAGTATCCGCTTATAGTGCGATTTTGATAAAGCTGCCTCTCAAGGCTCTGGAATGGAATGTATCTAGAGCTGCCGGATGTTCACTATTTGAGTGAACTGTTCACTACTTCATTTCTTGATTCACTAATGAGAAAATAAGAATAGTGAACATGTAAAAAAAAATTAACTCGATTAGAGCAGACTTTGCCCTGGCTATCGCGCAGGTCCGAGCAGCTATTGTTTCAATATTGTGCATCAGTCCCGGTCTCCAATGCTAGCACCCAAAGAATTTTTAGTGTTGTAAAACTGATTGGACCGACGAATGCAAGAGAATGGAGATTGAGTCAGATCGAAACCAGCTATACATTTAATATTCCGTATAAGTGTACGGAAGCTAAAGAATTCAAGAAGAAAAAGCTAGAAGAAATTGTAAAAGGTATTGAATCAAGTGAAAATTATTGTCGAAAATAATTAATCGATTGAGTTAAATAATAGGTCAAATCCAATTAATGTTATCCAAAGATAATTGGAGTAAAGCACGCCACTGAGATGTTAATATGCTTAACTATAAATTATCGAGTACTATATCAATATTAAAGATCATTATTAAAGATCAATCAAGATGAAAGTAGATGATTGTTATCTTAATACATTAAAATGCCATTGTTCAAAAATGCATCTGTCTAATCTTACTATTCATTTCTCCCTCCCCCCCTAGTTCACTATTTTCTGAAGACATAAATGGAAAACCTAAATATATCACGGCCTTTCCCATCTTTCTAGGTCGTGCCGCTAGGTGTCGCACGATCAAGCAGTGGTTAATACGGTTGCGATCATGCGACATCTAGTGTCACGACCGATAAAGATGCGAAATGCCGTGATATATTCCAAAGTGCAGGCGTCCGTGACCGTGATATATTTCATATTGAGAGGCAGCTTTATAAATATCGCACTGTAAACAGAAAATTGTAATTTAGGACGAGGTGTTACTGTTCAATGTTATTAAAATAATATTTCCGTTTTTCTATTAGCAAATCGAAAAATTAAGAAACGCAGTGTGCTACAGGATGTCTGCAGCCAGGGGAGTTACCACACGCGTACCAACGTACTTCCGGTCCTCGGAGAACATCTTTGACAGCGGCCCCACAACAAATTGCCAGAAATTGTAGAAAAATCTTTTTATGTTTAACAACTAATGATAAATGAATTTAGCAACATACTACAATAATTTTGTGCATATTTGTGATAAAATATTTTCAATTTTTGTGTTATAACAAACGCATATTAATTTTCAACATTTCCTGTACCTACTTGATTTCTTTTTTTTTTCCTTTTTAAAAAATACTTCAAATTCACTATGTTGCTGAGAGTGCACGACTGTTATCTACGTTGACAGACACTAAAATAAGATTGTGTGTTAATGGGCACATTGGCTATAATACAAATCAAGCGTATACGCATGGCAAAGGTTTGCAATTTTTTCGCAAACAACTTAAAAGCATTGAAAGCATAACTTATCACCTAAGCAAAGATAAAAATATAAAAAAGTACGTGGGGCTCCACCGTCAACACCCTCTATTTATATGTCACTGTTAATATTTCAATGTACGTCGCAAAATATATCTAGGTTGATTAAAAAATTAAGGATAACATTCTCTTACTTCCTCTCTTATTGTTAGAAAAAGTTGAAAATGCAAAAATTTACCCGTTGAACACTTCACCCGATTTGGATAATATTACTTAATGGCAGCGAGGAGTTGAAATTTACCTGGATTTCACATAAAAAAATCGTACTTTTTGAGAGATTTTTCGAACATTTTGCCATGAAAATAGAATCAATTTTCAAATCTATTGTCAACAAATTGTTTTTAATGTTGTCTGAAACAATCATTAAAACAGTTCATTTTGAAGTAATTAAAAATACCGTTAAATTCGAGGTTATTATTGTTATTATTATTTGTTTTTGTTGATGCTTCATGGTGTCCGTTGCTGTTGTACTTAAAGGTAATAAAATATTTCGCCTCGTTTCCAACCCGCCTACGCAAAGAAAGTAGCTTAATTTTACAGGAAGCAACTCCATTTACTTAGTAATTCAAATGGACGAACGAAGACCAAAACCGCCAAAGAGAGAAAAAAAAACAGGCGGCGAGGAAACAAAATGAATGCACGGGAAAGGAACCAGAAACGCCGGAACGCTGAATGCTGCGAGAAAGGAACCGGAAATGCTTCTCGGCGGGCACGAAACGAGAAACTACTGGGCATTGAGGGCGCCGGCGGCGGGAGGCCGAGTGTTTATTTTTCATCACAGGTGGACAAAACTCGTTGAGGCGCCGCCGTCTGCGCTGGGGCTGAGAATGGGGAGGCGGCGCTTGTCAAATTAGAAGTTTGGGGGTAGGACCTCAGGTGAACGGTCGGCGGAGCGGTGGAGTTGGCGGTTGGAGGAAGGGGGGGGGAGAAAGTTACTGTTAATATTAAAACTTTTGGGAGTTTATTGGTCTTGCAATTATCCAGTTCATTGAGAACCTGTGAATGATGAGATAATGGGTAGGAAAGAGGAAATGAGAGGGAGGGGAAATAGTTGATTGATTATTTCGTGTTTCCTGCTGCGCCGACCCGTAAGTGAAGTACATGTTTTTATCACGGGACGTGTGGGTTCTCCAGCTGAGTGGCGAGATGCGGTGCCGACGGCAGGTTGCGCTTTTCCCATAAGGTATCATCCACCAGAGGGACACCGCCTCCACCGAGACAAGTGTGGGAAAGTAGTACATCTAATTGTGTGTGTGTGTAGGTAAGGGGAGAGGATAGGACAATGAAGAGGAAGAAAAGATCACGCGCGGTCCATTGCCAGTTTGTTAGGGTGCTGCTGCGGTATTCGCTGGTATTCGTCAGAGAAACTACGGAAAACTGCTGAGCCGGCCGCTAGAATCCTTCTGTAGACGGTGGCCGAATTCGACCTAGCTCTGTAGCCACCGTCGGCACTCGAACCCTAGGAAAAATAACGCGAGAACACCTGGCGAAAGCTATCGCATTGTACATCATATTTCCGGTAGATTGGCTGGGAATGAACCATGTCCAGTGGTGGAAGGTGAGTGGGATCGAGTGGGAAAAGAGGATGCGATGAAGGGCGTGTTCGCATGAAAGGGGCGAATTCACTTGAAGGGGCTGTTTGACTTCAAGGGGTCCGGCTGACTTGAAGGGCGGGGGTGGACTTTAAGTGGATGGTTGACATGAAAGCGCTGATTAACTTGGGGCGAAAGGAAGAATAGTGTTCTAGGTGATAAACAAGTGAAGGAGAAGCGTGCAAGATGTGGAAGAAGTGGAGAGAGAAGAAGAGACGGGAAATTGGAGGGAGGTGCGATGAAAGACATATCAACGGGAGTAAGTAAAGGAGAAATGGAAGTGGACGAAAGAAAGTAAACAGAGGAGATGGATAGGAATTGTGAAAGAGAAGGTAGCACGAAAGGGAATTTGCACGAGGGAAGTGTTGAGAAATAATTCTCACTTGTGTATTTCCCGTCGTTAATGTTCATTTGGGGGAGGTGGCTATTGAACTATTGTCCTATATAAAAATCGTTTAGAAAGTCTTTAATTTGACATTCTGAACATTTTTAAACAATTGTCTCCTTTAAATGTGCTCATGACCATTTGCGTTTTGTAACTTTCTTAACTAGTTGATTGGCAAACGTACGTGAAAATTTATACGATTTTCTGACATCATGTGGCTCTTGTGTAGTTTGAGATAACAGATTAATGAATTTATACTCGACCGCAAAGAGAGGAATAATGGAATGGAAGTGTGACTGTAGGAAACAAGGAGCGCAGCAAACTTTGTGAAAAAAGAGGGGAGAGAGATGAAGCAGAGTTGAAGAAAGCAAAAACCTAGGCGGAAAGGGCTGGGAGTCAGAGAGGTGAGGGAAGTGAAGAAAAGTGACAGAGAGGAGGGGAAGGCGAAGAAGAGAAAGAAGCGGAGAGAAGTTGCAACCAAAGAAGGAGAGGTTGATGGAGGAGAGTTGACGGAAGGGAAAAGTGAGGAATAGAAGGAGAAAGCGAGAAAAAGGCGGAAAGGGATATAGCAGGAGAGAGTTAAGAGTGAGAGAGAGAGAGAGAAAGAAAGAGGGAGGGAGAGAAGGAGGAAGAGAAGGAGGGAGAGAAGGAGGGAGAGAAGGAGGGAGAGAGGGAGAGAGACAGAGGGGGAGAGGGAGAGAGGGAGAGGGGGAGAGAGAAAAAGAGATGGAGAGAAAGAGAGGGAGAGAGAAAGAGAGGGAGAAAGAGAGGGAGAAAGAGAGGGAAAGAGAAAGAGAGGGAGAAAGAGAGGGAGAGGGAGAGAGAAAGAGAGGGAGAGAGAAAGAGAGGGAGAAAGAGGGAGAGAAAAAAAGAGAGGGGGGAGAGAAAGAGAGGGGGAGAGAGGGAGAGAGAGGGGGAGAGGGAGAGAGAAAGAGAGGGAGAGAGGGATAAAGAGGCGCGAGGGCGTCCATTTGTCGCGCCGGGCGAGGCGGCGCGCGCGAGTCGCCAGGAGCACAGCCAGGCGGAGTGGGCCGCGCGGAGCCGAGGACGCTTCTGTCATCCGCGCAGGCGATTGCTCAGAGTTGTGCGCACGTGTGGGCCACTTCCTCTGCCCCGGCGAAGGGAACAAATGGCCAACTTGCTTCGCCCACCTTTGTGGATGGCGTCGGGGGAGCCAGAAGAACGCGCCGCGGGGAAAGACGGGCGAACGGAAATTGCTTTAGTGAGGACGCGAGTGGGCCGGGTGCGCCGGCCTATCCTAGGTAATACCACGAGTGCTTTGGAAATTAGCGATAAATCGCTTCACGAGGCGGGGATTTGTCGATAATTTTCGCGATGGGGGGATTTATCGTTAATTTGGGCGAGGCGGGGATTCATCGATAATTTCCAAAGCACGAGTGGTATTTAATAGAACAATTCACGAGAGAAATTATGTTTATCCGTGTTCAAAACTGCGCCAAATATTAAATATATATTAAAAAATGAGGTTTTGTTACATGGGCGGGTTACTGGACACCGACATAGCGATCCATATATGCCGCCTCCTAGGAAAGATAAGTTACAGTTTTCGATTCGCCAGGAGGGAGAAGCGGTAACAAAATCGGATAGAAAAAGGGATTACACAGAGATACACCGCCCTGATTGGGTCATTTTGTATATATAGTTAAACACTATTAGTTTTAATTTCACGAGTGGAATAATCACCGTAAATTATTTCCTCTGTATCAGTCTTTATTGAAAAGAATAGACCAAAGGAGTAAACACAAAACTTGATTAAATAAACGATTTCATTATATAACGACCTACATTTATATTGATGCCTTTATTGTCATCGTTGTTTTCACATTATTATTAATATTAGTCTTAAAATTATTTTACGTTACATTGAATTTAATTTTTTAATTATAATATGTAAATCTTAGTGTTCTGCCACCAGGTTGTATAAACCTATCTGCGGAAATAAATATCTATATATCTATTTATTCACATAGGAACAATACTTGATGATCCAGTAACAAAACATGAACGAAACACTTGAACAAACAATGAGATTACAAGGTGAATGTAAATCCCGTTATTTCAGGGTTTTTATGAAATTCAACTTTCAGTATGACGACTCAGTGCGACTTTCTTATGAGAATCATAAAAAAAAAATTATAACCAGATTTGTGCCTTATAAAGTGCATAGCATTTGTTTGCGTTAGATTTCCGTTGGTCCAAATTGCGGTGTTGATCCAGTTTGTGATTGTCACGTTTCAGTGCTATTAATCTGCAAGTTCAGCAATTAACTCCCTGGTATTTCTAGGGTCCAACATAAATAATATTGCAATCTAAGAGCAATAACAATTTACTTATATTATTGCTAATTTATCAGTCGGGAAGTTGTACTTTCTGTTTCTGGTCATTACGTAAGACTGAAGAACATTTGTTTACCAAATATTATTCTCAAATAGAAACAAAAGTAATCAGTAATATGTTCTAGAGAAGTTGTGCGAACTCAGTATTTCGAGGAACGTGTGATAAAGATGCCGAATAGACAGTAACAAATCTCGGCTTTCTTCTTTCCATTTTAGGAAATTTTTCAACAAAATACACCTTCATTATTTTCCTTTTGGTCTTCCTCTTTTCCAAATTACGAGAATTTTTAGGTGCCACTCGTTATTTGCCACACAACGAATACACGTAGGAAAAAAACCGTGCAACGTGACCTACACGTCTCCACCGCAGCATAAAGTGGCCAATCATTTCATCAAAATTTATGTCCTCCCCCCCTGCACTTTCTCCACCAAAAATATCAGCCATCTCTCTCGCTCGCACCCCACTGCGTTGCATGAAGTTGTTATTCGTAACGACGCAAGTGAAGGGTTAAAAGCTGTACTTTAGGCAAAAGCGAGCGTTCACGTCATCGCTGCTGCCCGGTCCGCAGCCCCTAGTCGACGACCTCGCCCCCGCCGACCCCGCTGCGCTGCTCTCCCCTCCCCGCTCCTCCCCGCCCCGCCCCCTCCACCCCGCCCGATGACATATTCGCGCGGCGGCGGAAGGTCGAAGGTGACGTCGTGTCTCACACGCGACGCACATGCCACGCACTCCCGCCGAACCCCAACGAACGACGAACGACGAGCGCGGACGGTAGCCCTGCGCCCATGGAGCCCCTGGCGTCTGGGGCGATATTTATTTATTTATTATTTATTTCGTCAAAAAGCAGTAAAAAAATGTATATGACGTATGGGGGAAGAAGTTATCTGCACACATTTTCTTGAGGCACAAAATTTAAAAAAAAAAACGAAATTAGCAACATTTGAAAAACTAGAAAAATAATTTAGAAAAGAATATTATTTTAGAAAAATAGAAATTAGAAAAAAAAATAGTTCCCGAGTTCTAGAAAATAAATTTCAACGGTTCAGTGAAGTGCTGATTTGATTTTTGGTGCGTTGCTAACAAAATAGTAACGAACATCTTTTTTTATTTATTTGTCAAAAAAAACAGTTAAAAACTGTATATGACGTGTGGGGAAAGAAATTTATCTGCGCACATTTTCTTGAGGGCCAGAATTTAAAAAAAATCAGTTTCTACTCCTACCAGCACAAGCAAGAGTGCTCAACGAAACGTGCGCACAGTGAAGCTACGTTTACGTCCAGAAGCAAAACAAGGGGCCATCTCAGCATTTGCTCAATGGATCAGGGAAATTGGACAAAAACGTGATCGAGATGGGGCTCATTGACCCGGATAGGCAATGGGGTTCTGGCAGTGGCGGCTCGCGCATGGTTTAAGACGTAAGGAGTCAACTGCACTCAAATGCATTAGATTACATGCGAAGACTTCCGATGGTTTAAAAGAGGAGGGCACTATTGCTTTCGTTTGTCCCTTTTCCTAATTCGAATGTATAATGATGTCATTTGATGTCTGTAACCCGTTGCATAATGATACTCATTACATTGCAGTTTTCATTATGACACAGGTTCTTGACCAATTACAGAAAAGTTTACAAACCAAGTATTGATAGTTCATTAATTATTGAGAGTACTTGTTTCGTTCGATTCTGTACATTAAAATTGTATTTAATATTATATTATGCTTCTCAGTTTTAATTAATTTAATTATTAGTAATTTTTTAATGTGATATATTATTTAAAATAAATTGAATCGTAATTTAACTTTGATCCTATTCGACTAGCCCAGTGGTAGTTGTTGGTGAAGTGAATGCAAGTCATTTTGGGTCATATGTTGCTACCGTGTGCTTGTCCTTAAAAAAGAAGTCTAGTTTACAATGTCCTGTGAATCAATGGTGGACTTGACATCTCCAGAAATGACGTCATTTTACGCGTTTTTGAAAAGTCGATTTAAATCATTTTTCATAATTGTTACTATCAAGTCAAACAATACTTGTAATAAATAACAAATTCAAATTGCGTCTTCATTACACTGAATGTTGCTACGAACCCCTTAAATTGTTTATTTTAAAACATAAAATTTACGATTAATTTTTCAAATTTCTAAATATTTCCTTAGAGCATCCAAAAAACAACAAAAAAACAAAACAAAAAAAACAAAACAAAAAAAATTGACAGCCTTTAGATGCATCTTAGATGCACTGTTGCAATGAACAACAGTGTATAATCCCAAAAAACCTTATGCCGAGGACTTCCTATTGCGCTTCTATGCCCATTTAAAATGAAGATTAATACGAATGTTAATAGTTTACACTCTAGAGTATGGGGGCTAGGAAATAAATAAATAAGTAAACAATGCTTACGTTATCAATAATGAAGTTAAGAGGTTTATAACTAAATACGTTATTCACATAATAATTAATAAAGAAGTAAATCAATAAACAAAGAAGTAAACTATTAAATGCTTCACTTAGCTCAGTGGGGGATAAATGGAGTTGGGTATCCGAGTAGTAAGTGCAGAAGCCAGGGTGTGGACAGTCTTCTGTGGTCCTGTTTCGTTTCAGGTAGTGATTAGGCCAAAATATGGAAGGAGAATACGGGAAGACCACGCCAGGAAGTTAATAAATAGTTTAGAAAGGTGTTTGGTAGATTAGTAGATATTCGTCTTCTGACAGCAGATTTTCCCGTCTTCAAGGTTTTACCATATTATCTCTGTTCCCGTATCATATGGGTTCTTTTCCACGGCTCTGATGCGACGGAAAGGCCATCTGCGAGTTACTACCATAATTCCAAAGGGCAGAATACTTTAGAGTGTAGATGCCGCAATATTTTATAGAATATCCTGTTTGAATGCGTAGCAAATGTTTAATTAATTGTAGAATAGGAAAATATGAAGGTTTTAATGATTGATTATTGATATTTGGATATGGGGGTAGTTGTCTGTGCCGCTGTGCGAACAGATACTTCTTTTCACGACTTGTCTAATTTATCACTCAAGTGACTACTCGCCATTCACTAAAGCCAGTTAAATATATAAAATTTGTAACGTTTCTTTTCACTAAATTACAAATAGGGGTCCAACTCTTATCATAGTATTTCGTCATGGATATGTGTCATAGCCGGTTCACAGTAAGCCATAAATATAATTCTTTTATACGACAGTACGGAACTTCATTGAATGAGCCATTAGCTGGCTTCATGTTCGTTCTAAACTCATTTTCTGTGAAAACAGAACGAAAAGTTTACGGATCGTCAAACTGGCAAAAGGAGATATCCTAAATTAAAGCAGGCTCCAGGCTTTGTGACATTATACAGGACAAACTAATTTACTTTCGTATATTGAGAGGATATTGACAAAAAATATACTTCCATGTTGACATTTCAAATTACAGGAAAAAATTCTAAAATGAACGGCGAGCACGGTTGTGCTATCGGGTTTGCAAGTTTAGAAAAGTTTCTCTCCCTTCACGAGCACAAAACTACGAGTGCGCTTGAACTTCAAATGGACTGTGCAGCAATCATGACTCAATGAATAAACTTCACTGAGTATAATATTGTAATGTGTTTTACGACACTTATCTACATAACTAATTTCCGATGCGCTCAGAACTTGAAAGAAAACTATGCAGCCTCCAGTCATGTAAGATACTAACGAACTGGGGAAAAACACAAAAACAACGAAATAATTTTGATTTTGGCTTAAAAATGTATTTATGTTATTCCCCTAATCCCATACACTGTGAGTTACTGCTTACAATACAGTGTCACGCGACATAAAGGAAGAGGCCGCCTGCCACTGAGTATATAATATTCACACGTTGCGTTATGATACGCACATGGTTGCGTTAAGAAACGTTTTTGACATTTTGTGTGGTTTTGTTCGGCGTCCTTTTTGCTGTTGTAGGTCCTAATTTTTCTTGTACTCTTGTATTTAATAATAATAATAATAATAATAATAATAATAATAATAATAATGTACGACCAACAAATTCAAACAGATCGCACGATAGCAGCAAACACACCGGATATTGTTATCTGGGATTTTGAGAAAAAATCTTGTCTACTTGTGGATGTTGCTGTGCCTTGCGATCAAAATGTAACCAAGGAGGCAGAGAAACGTCATAAATACAAGAGTTTGGAAAATGAGATCAGCCGAATGTGGGGCATAAAAGCACAGGTCGTACCGATAGTTATCGGAGCTCTGGGATTTGTCCGCAAAATTTGTGTAAGAACTTGTCTAAAGTTTCAGGTCATTCAAAGGACTGGGAAGTGCAAGAAATTGCTTTATTTGGAACAGCCCACATTTTGCGTAAAGTATTGTAGAGGCACCGATAGTCACCGGATCTGCTCCTTAGGTAGCTGGTTGCAACCTGGAGTAGATTTTATATTCAGCCGACTCATAACATCTTTAGTCGTGATGTAATGGGAAAATAATAATAAAATGCCTTCATTGATATGGCGAGGCTCGGGCCATCAGGCTCGCTCTTCCGCCTAACCACATGTATTTTTCTGGAATATAGACAATATTTCTTTCAACATATACTTCTATTTCTCTGAGGACACAGAGTTTTAAGATCTTGAATTATGAAATTTCTAGTATGTGATGCCTTCAATTTAATAGTTCTGTTAATCATGAAATTACGGTTGTAAATTGATGCAACCAATGATGCTGGAAGTGAAAGATACTTACGTTCAATTACCTACGCTAAGCTACAATTAATCTGAAGCCCTGAAGAAGGCTCATGAGATTTCAACAGGAAATCCAATAATGCTTCCACGGTTGTTCTAAATGAATTCAATGACTCAAGAATATGTGTGTACGTATATATGTAAGTATACTTGTATACTCTTATTCAGTAGTTGAGGTTTTGGAAAACTAACTGAACGATAATCTTGCGGAGTTATGTAGGAAAAAATATGTCATATCCTTATCAATACAAAGCTTGTGGTGCACACCTTCATTTGAGCTAAGGTAAAATTCGTAGATGTTCGCTGATAGAAATGTTGGTCATAACGGAGGTGATAGCAATGGATTCACTTCGTATGACAACGCCCCTAGGCGCGATAAATCTATGCAATAGATGTAACATGTAGAGCATAATAATTCAACCTCAGACGTGGTGATGATGGAAAGGACCGGCGAACAATTTACAGTACAAGGGAGCCTCCCCAAGAATGAGAGAACTGAAGTGGATGAATGATGAGTAAAGTTCCAATATATCATATCGATGTTGCATATTACTGAAAGGTCAAGATCGTTAGGCGACATATATATGTCACAGAAGGAATATTTGTTTTTATTTACAAAAACATTTTCAGTAAACGCATGGGTATGAGTTATTCGGGTCACGGTGACACAGTCCGGACGGGTGTTTGTGGTCGGCCTGCTGACGACTCAGCAGCCAAAGAATGGACTGCAGTCAGCAGGAACCGCAGGAACCGGATATATATATATATATATATATATATATATATATATATATATATATATATATACACATTTATGGCGAGGAATATATCTGTACCTCGGTATATCCGATTTTATTGAACAATGCTAGTGAGTATTTTCTTGTACTTACAATTACATAAACCTGTGAATGTGTACACATGTGAATATATGCAGCAACACGTGAATTTGACACATTTTCTCCATTTGACACAATTTCTCCATTTGACACATAATGGAGTTCATCTCTATTATGGTTGGATACACACACCGATACATCTCTATATGATAAGAGTACGATTAAATGCAACACACGGTATAAAACGATAGGCCGTGTTGGTCGTCCCCATTCCCCCATTTTCTCTGGCAGCCGCCGTTACTCTAGCAAACCATTATTCGTTTCCATGCTCACACTCCGTTTTCTCGCTTATCATTCCCCCACACACGCTTTTCGCTGCCTCGAATAAGGCTCTAATCGTTGCACACTCCACAAAGTAGCGGTTTCGTCGAAATCTCTGCCTGGTTTTTACCACCGCTTCACAATTGCGCACGTTACCTCTCAGGGACGTTAACGAAAACGGTACGAGGAGCTGTGCGCGGCGTTCGCCGCCACTAAGGCGGCGCCTGTGGGTCACGTCGTTAGGGGGACGCGGCTGGGGCTATCAGGGCTTTGACTTTGCGCTGGCCACCTTCCCTGCGGGCCCCGCCCCAATCCCCGAGTAGCTTTGCTGGTCTTTGCCTCATAGCAAGGAATATTCTGATGACCGAATTAAAGCGATTAATATAAACAAATCCAGTGTTCGTTTAAATTTCAAAGAGTTACAATAAGAAAAATTAAAAATAAAATTCAATGAATAGTGGCTAATAATATAAGTTGAGACAGTGTCAATTATGTTATCATTTCATTTTTAGATGACACGCAATCTATGAAGAAATATATAAATAATTCAAGAGAAGCACGAATATAATTTGCATATTTAATGTTCTCGTATTGAAATCAAGTATCAAAATTATCCTTACAGAATAGAAACATACGAAACGAAACGAGGCAATTCAATTCAGTTCGCAACGATTCAATATAGTTCGATATGAACCAATACATACACATTTCGATCAGCGATGACAGAATAAGGTAGTACAAAAAGTGTGTTACGATAAATTGCGAACGTAATATAACACAAGGGGAATATTTCCGCGTGACGCTGCTTGATAAGCTCTTGGCCGCCGACGATGTGCGAATCGCATGCGGCGCCGGCTCGTGTCCCGCGCACATGAGCGCCCGCAGGCCGTGTAGTTCAAACGACGGAATCCGGCACAGACGCCTTCGCCCCCAACGCCACCGCCGCCGCCACCCCTCGGCCGTCGCTCGCGCGGACCTGCGCTGCGCAGCAGGGCGCGGCAGGGCGCAGACGGCCGCAGCGGCGGCGACGGCGGCGGCGGCGCTCGCAGCAATTAGCTTTATCGGTAAACGCCTCCGGCAATCTTGCACGCATGCGAGACAACAGCGCGAGCGGCGGCGACGGTGGCGGCGGCGGTCGCTGCTGGGCGACGACGGCGACCATAATAGCGATGGCAATGACGGCGGTGGCGATATCGGTGGCGATGCTGTCGTCGCTGGCGGTGATTGTAACCGCGGAGTTGTTGTTTTGTTGTTGTTGTTGTTGTTGTTGGTGGTGGTGGTGTTGGCGGTGGCGGTGGCGGTGGCGGTGGCGCTGGCGGTGGTGGTGGTGGTGGTGGCGGTGGTGGTGGCGGTGGTAGTGGTGGCGGTGGCGGTGGCGGTGGCGGTGGTGGTGGTGGCGGTGGTGGTGGCGGTGGTGGTGGCCGTGGTGGCGGTGGCGGTGGCAGTGGTGGTGGTGGTGGCGGTGGCGGTGGTGGTGGTGGCGGTTGCGGTGACTGTAACCGCCAAGTTATTGTTGTTTTGTTGGTGTTACTGGCGGTGCTGGTGGTGGTAACGGTAGCGGTGGTGGTGACTGTAACCGCGGAGTTGTAGTTGTTGTTAGTGCTGGTGGTGGTGGCGGTGGCAGTGGCAGTGGCGGTGGCGGTGACTGTCACAGCGAAGTAGCTGTTGTTGTTGTTGTTGTTGTTGTTGTTGTTGTTGGTGGTGGTGGTAGTGGTGCTAGCGGTGGCTATCTTGATATCAGTGACGGTGCCGTTGAAAATGACGATGACGTTGACGCTGGCGGAGAAGGCACTGACGGTGGCGTTGCTCAGTTGAAGGGTGAAGGGTGGAGGTGGTCGTGTGGCAACAGGGATGGCGGAGGCAGCGGCAAATACTCGGGCGGCGGCGTAGGCAGCGGAAAGGTGGCATGTCACCTCGCCATTACAAATTTGTAAAACTAAACTTCTCCAAAAGGCGCAAGAAACGCGAATAATTGGGGGCGAATGGGTCCCAAGAAGAAGGCGCCGAGAAAACTGGACGGCAAAAAGGGGTAGAATGAGGGGTAGAAACGCCCTTTATGCGCTACGCAGTCCACGTTGGCGAGAGGTTTTCGCATCGACGATGTCCATGAGAGAAGAAACTAAGTGCAATTCGATTAAGAAACGTATACTCATAACATATGTTAACAAGTCATATATCGATAATGCAGTAACACTGATTGAATGTTTAACTGATTGGTTAGTCTGCTAAGTCCGTCTGCTAAGTTAAAGAGTCCTGTACGTGTATACTTCGGTTTTTCTTTCTTGGCGCATGGGGGTGTGTCAATAAAATGGAATATCTCACGCGTCGTTCCCGGTTGTGCCGCTAGGAGTTGGATGATCGAAATTGTATCGAGCAGTGCGGGCGATCATGCGACTCCTGGCGGCGAAATATCGTGAGATATTCCATTTTATTGACACACCCCAGTGCGCCAAGGAAGAAAAACCGAAGTATAGTGTGTTTACTCCTCGGGAGGTAGGGGGCGATCTTCCCCTGCTGGCTGGCGAAATCCGGCGCCGACCTACGTCGTCTTGCGCGGATTTTACCAGGTATCTCCCCAAGGTACCGCCCGAGCCGGGACAAGCTCTAACTTCCTGGTGGTCTCCGACATCTGTGGTTGTGTAGTAAGTGTGTTAGTAAGGGGTGAGAAATGATCAAGGGAAATGGAAAGATCACGCGCGGTTCGCAGCCCGTTTGTTAGGGTACTGCTCCGGCATTTCCCTGGCGTTTATCGGAGAAACCACAGAAAACTATCGATCAGAGCAACTGATCTAGAGTTCTCCTTTAGTCTGCGGCTGAATTCGACCTAGTTGACAAGCCGGTGTCGAAAATCCTGCCACCCTGGCAACTCGAACCCTAGAACCTCCCCGTCAGAAACACGATTGATATTCATTTTTTTTGTAATATTGATCTGACTCGATATATTCCGGTAAGTGTCGTACCGGTGGAGGGGGCAGGGGGGTTTTTCTTGGCGCATCAATTGCTACAGAAGGCAATAATACATATTCACAAATATAGTCACTAAATTTTAAATAGATAAAACTCATTGCAGTTATTTAAAGTCTTCTGGTGGTAGTGTTCTAGCTAATTCCTAGAAATGTACTTTTCACACTTCTGTAATAATTGATTAGAATTTTTTTTACCACTTTATTTAAATATAATATTGGCCCACACTATATCTCCATAGTCCAAAAGGTATATTTCTCCTTTCGGTTGAGGAGCATTAATTGCATTTACCCCCCCCTTCATTACTCTTAGGGCGGTGTTTGCAATTTGTTATGGACGCCCTGGGAACTGATGTAATTAGTGGTGGAGTGGAGAACCTGTCACTCATCTTCACTGTCACTGCTGTCATCACTGTCTTTGTCTTCCTCAGAGGAGGGGGTAAACAAATAATATAATGATTTTATCTACTTCCCTGTCTATAATATTTTACCGTAAATTTCTTTGGTATTCTGCTTACATTATAAAAGTAAGTTTTGTCTCTTTGCTTCTTCAATGGAAGTATCGACTATAATCCCCTCTCCTTCTTTCCGATTTATTACCTGTTGGGTGGAATGCACATTCAGTCAAACACTGCTTCCCTTCATAAATACTTGTTTTTACGTCGAAGTCAGAGAAACCAGTGGCTTCACTTCTCATTAGTGAAACGTTGGCACTTTTTTTGGTTCTTAAAATATTCATGAACTGTAAGCTATTCTCTCGCCTGTTTTCTGAACGATCTGCCGGACATCGGAGTGGCACGTAGAAGCAATAATACACAATAAATACATTGTTCGAAATAAAGTTGTCTATTTACCTAGAAAACACAGGTAAGAATTAGACCTCCGTCAGAAAACATACCAATACGCACGCAGAACGGTCGAGAAGTCGCTGGAAAATTGAGAGAATTGAGGGAACATTTGCAGTGAATTTGAGGATTAGTTATTATCTTTTCCTTTCCTACTCGTCGTTTTTTTCTCGATGTGTCAAAGATGAGGGTTAGGGCGCCTGTGTTCTGTTGATTTCCGGACCGACGAAATGACCTCTTAGGCGTGTCGTTGCGTCGGCCTCAACACGCACGCATGCTTGCGCGCTATTGACACGCACGCAGAGACGTGCTCAGAGAGAATCAACGAGAGAGATAAGAAAGAGAATCTTTCTCTTCTCTGAAATCCGCGCTTGTAGAGTCGGAGAGAGCTTTGTACCTATAAATCTTGTTTACCTATTAAGGCAAGTTCAATGAACTGTGTAGCTACTCTAAAGAATAAATTAAAATACTACTTGATAACATGTTTAATGTAAATAATTTAGATTCATTGAGTGTTTTTATCTTAAAGGGTTTTTGTTTCTCTACACAGACAACACAGGCTTTTCTCTCCATATACAGACTCCTCCCACATACTTCACATGATAGGTTTTACTTTTTTCTGACCAAATAAATAAATAAATAAACAATATAACAATTTTCAATAGTACCGTAAATCACTCAGTGTCTCACTAACATAAAGCATTAAGTCGTACGGGCATTATACTTATAGACCCTCACTAAAAAAACTGGCTGCGCCATTGAGAACGCAGGTGTCAGAAAGTACTTTCGTAATTTATTTTCCAAATCTTTGAGATGCAACTTAGGACTGGAAAGAAGAAAAGTCTATGTGTAAGTATACTGTCATCGTGAAGTGCGTTCAGACTAAAATAATTGGTGTACGTTGAGTTCCGGAAGAGGTTCAACAACACTGTGTGGGTTTATTTCAAATGCTGAATGCGCAGATATTTTTCAGTGTTACTACTGTAACCTGAGCAACCAGTCAAGAATGGTGATTACATTCAAACACTTTTTGCCAAATAGTTCTACAAGACACCGCGTTCCTTCGCGTATATCGTTTGAATCCTTCATACCTCACCACACAGTATGTTTCCGTAGTCATTAAAATTCAGCATGTCATTACTCACACAAACTGCAATAACGGAAACGGCGAGTATGTCCGTAGGAATGAGATGCTGAGAAATGAGATCTCGCAGAAAATTCGCCACTTTGTGCACAGCAAATTCCTAATTGGGTTAGGGGGTCTGGATTTGAAGGCGAGTGCCCAACAGATGGGACGGCAACGCCGGCCACTCCTTCACGGGCCGGGTCGCCGCGATGGAAGAGGGGAGCGGTCGGCGACGATGGACGGATGGGCCGTGCCGCGGTGGAGGAGGCTGGCTGCGGACCAGCGGGCCGGCGGGGAGGGGGCGGGGCGGGAAGCGGAGCGCGGCCGTCCACCGTCCCATGGGGCGCGCCAACATATTGGGGGCACACGCTCCGGCGGGCCCCGCCCCCGCCCCGCCCCCGCGCCGCCCCCGCGCCGCCCCCGCGCCGCCCCCGCGCCGCCCCCGCGTCGCCCCCCGCGCCGCCCACGCCTCACGGCGCCACGCGGCAAAAAACGACGAAGGCGTCGCGCGGACGTGCCGGGCCGCGATCCGCGGACCGGAGGCGAGCAGGCGGCGCGGGGCTCTCGGGCGCGGGGGGCGGGGCCGAGGGGGCGGGGCCGCAGGAGGCTGGGCGCGGCTGGACTGGCGTGGGAGGAGAGCGGAAGTGGAAGTGGGAGCGGAAGCGGAGGGGTGAGGGGCGCGACACGAGAAGAGGAGGCCCGACGATGGAGATGAAAACGAACGGGCAGGCCAGAGAAAAGGGAAACACGACAGGGCGAAGAAATGGGAGGACGAAAACGATACAAAAGGGAGCAAAAGAGAACAGTGTACAATTTAATTGTATGAAACGTAAGGTATTGGTGATGTTTGAAAGAAGAGGAAAGAGATTATAATGAATATCGGTATTATGAAGAAAAAATAAAAAGTGAAATTTTCTGAGAGTTACCGATTGGAGGCATCGAGAGATTCCGCAGTATCGAGTGTTGGGTTAAGAATTGAAATGCAAGATCACGTGACGAATGGTCCAAGAAAGGGTAAAAGCGAGAAGTAGAGCGAGACGAAGAAAAGTGCGATGAGAAAAGGGCTAGAGGGAGAAAATTGTGATGGGGGGAAAAGGGCGAGAGAGACAAGCTCGAAAGTTGGAAGGGAGCGAGGGATAGAAGGGGATGAGATCTAGAACAAAAGGGTTAAAGCAAATGGCGAGGGCAAAGAAAAGAACGTGAGTGTAAACAGGTTGAGAGCGAGGAATCGATGGTACTGAAACACAGAACAAGAAAGAAGAGTGAGAAAAATAAGATATGCAAGGGCAGTGTGGGGGAAGGTAGAGAAGAAGGCGTGGATGTGAGAGAGGAAGAGATTGACGTACAGCGCTAGGGAGGGAGAGAGGAGGAGGGTTGGCAAAATCTCCCCACGGGTGAGTGCGACAGGGCAAGCGAGACGCTGCAGCGGTGGCGGTGGCGGTGGCGGTGGCGAGGACGGGGGCGTGGGCGGTAACGGGGGTGGGGGCGGAGGCGGGGACGGTGACCGGGGTGGGGGTTGGGGCTGGGGCGGGGACGTGGCGGGAGCGGCGGCGATTGCAGGGGCGGTGCTGGTGGCGGGGGGCGGAAGCGGGGGTGGGGGCGGGGACAGTGGCCGGGGTGGTAGCTACGGTTGGGGCTGAGGCGTGGGCCTGGGCGTGGGCGTGGGCGGAAGCAATGGCGGTGGCCGGGCTGAAAGCTGGGGCTGGGGCGGGGGCGGGGGCGGGAAGGGAGCGGGAGGCGGTATCGGTGGAGGGGGCGGGGCGGGGGCGGGGGAGTGGCCGGTGCACGCAGCGCTCGTAAAGCAGCGGCGCCGCTTCTTAAAGTCGATCGCCGCCGGCGCGCGCCGCCACGCACTCCATTCCGGAGCCCCTCCCCCTGCCCGCCGCCTGCCCCGCGATGGCCACCGTTCCCCCAAATAATATTGTAAAGTATCATTTATATACTACAAAAATAATGTACAATATAATAACAAAGGTTAATTATTTAATAAAAATCTATGATGGACCCCTCCAAAACAATTGGCAGGATCCCCTCCTGGCAATGCCCCCCACCCAAAGACCTAGAGTTTTCCTTTACCTTCCTTTATTTGGCAAAACTCATTTAAATATTTAAGCTCGAATTACGCAATTATTTAAACAATAATATTGTATGCCTATCCAGTGGCCGATATCGCTAAAGCAGTAGTGCACTGGCTGTCTCAGACCGCGGCTCGTGGTTTCGAGTCCCGCCTCCGGCACTCCATTCCCCAGGGCTAACAACCCTGGGGTATAAAAATGGAATCAGCATTAAAAAATTGCTGATTCACCTCTATAGAACAGTAACGTGCACCTCCCCCGATCACCATGTCTGAGCCCCGGTGAGACGCACGTATCGCGTGGCCCCATGATGGCCGAGTCGCGAAACGGCAGGCCCGTGCTAATGGCCGAGCCCAAAGGGCCCAGGCTCAGAGACCCCGACATTCTTTAAAAAAAATTATTAATACTATATTCTACAAAAAATAAAAACACGTATAAAATGATGTACGTGTAAGCTTAAACTACACGCAAGAAATTAACATATCGGAGTGGTGTATCGTGCATCATTCGATAACATTTGTAATATGGAATGTTGCTGGTTAATGCGAGAATGTCACTCAGTGATGAGAAGTTTAGTTTCTTTAACAAAACTTGTCTTTAAAGTTGGGGGAGGGGGAGATCGACGAGAGGAAGAAGAGGGGAGCCCCCCAAATGAACGTAGATTGATTGATTCGTGTTTCCGGGCGCGTCAACTACTCAGGTCGTTAGTCCCGTAAGTTTAGTGCGTTTTTTCTCGGGAGGTGGCGATGATCTTTTTCCCCGCTGGATGGCGAGATATGGCGCCGACCTACCGTCGACTAGCAGGGTTTTCCCCTCAACCAGGTATCTCCCACCAGCGGGGCAGCGCCCCAGCCGGGACAAGCTGTAAGCTCCCAACCGGTCTCCTGGAATGTGGGGTAGTGTAGTGGCATGTTAGTGTGTGTGCGTAAGAGGAGAGGATAGGACAAGGAAGAGGAAGGAAAGACCGCGAGCGGTCCCTGGCTCGTTTGTTAGGGTGTTGATCGGAGAAACCACGGAAAACTACCGATCAGAACAGGCGACCGCTAGATTCTCCTCCAGACAGCGACTGCATTCGACCTAGGCGACAAGCTAGTGTCGAAAATCCTGGTTCACTGAGCCATCACTCTCAAATGAACGTAGGACTTAGGGCCCCCAAAGCCATTAAACGGCCCTGGCCGACAGCCGCAGCAAGGAGATGCCCAGCGCCACCTGCCAGTCGCGGGGGGGCCGAGTGAGGGGGTAGAAAATGATTTCTGGACTGCTTAGTGATTCCGGTTGTACTAACGGCTAACGCCATTAGTCTCATCATTCCACTGCATATATTTATCGCTGGAAGTGGCGGTGGCATTCCCCGCTGGATGGCGAGATCCTACGTCGATCCACACGTCTGTTCGCGGGGTTTTCCCCAACCAGGTACCTCCCACCAGCGGGGCGTTGCCCCAGCCGGGACACGCTCTAAACCCCCGACATGTCTCCTGGCAAGTGTTGTAGGGTAGTGCATGTGAGAATGTGTGTGAGTGTGTATGGGGAGAGGATAGGACAAGGAAGAAGTAGGAAAAAATTGCGCGCGGTCCGTGAGAAAGCGCGGAAAACTACCGATCATATTAGTCGGCCGCTAGAATTCTCCTCCTCCAGACAGTGACTGGTCCTCTGACCTGTGTGTATGCAAGTAAGAGGAAGTGTGGGTAAGTAAGAGGATGAGGATAGACCGAGGAAGAGGAAGGAAAGATCGCCTTCGGTTCGTTGCCCGTTTGTAAGAGTATTGCGCCGGCATTCGCATAATGTGAGTCGGATAACAGATGACAGAGTAGCCGGCTGTTAGAATCCTCCTGCACTTACTGGCTGAATTCGACCTAGCTAGTAGATAGTAGCTAGTGTCAAAAATCCTAAATGCTGTCATAGTGGGGACTCAAACGATAGAATCTCCAGGTCAGAGGCACTGTTGTGGCAATCAACTGATGTTACCGATGAAAAGATGTAGACAAGAAGTAGTCCGACAGACAGGTGAACGGGCGGGAGGGCTGGTGGACATAATGGTAGATGCAAAATTGTGGAAATGAGAAGACGTTGAATGTGCAGACGGACATAAAAGGATACGTGAATGGGATGAAGTAAGGGGTGCAGAGTCTTGGGACAGAACGACGGCGAGAGGTAAATAAGGGGAAGAGTAAGAGAGAGAAGGGCAACACCAGGAAGTAGATTCCGGAGTTGAAAATTAGTGGTGAGGGGGGAAATAGAAAGCTTTTAAACTAATTATGTATGTGCAAACCCTAAAATATAATTTTTATGTGATATAAATATTTCACACACATATTAGTTTACTCAAATGTAGAAAACGTTTAATCGGGTGACACGAACTGTTTCGTAAAATTGTTTCTGACAATTAGGAATTGATTTTTCTTATCAATACATTGCCATTTCCTATCAAAGACTGGAAGACTCTGGTACTGGAACCTAGAGAGCGAGGTGGAGAGTAAAGAGCGACTGCAAGAACGAAGTGGAGAGCGACTGTTCGTACAAGCAAGCAAAAACCTCCTAATTAATTATGCACATCACATATGTCCACGTTATTTGTACAACTGTTATTTCCTTTTTTGTATTTATTCAATTACGAAAGCGTTAGCCGACGCCACGCAGTTCCCAGAACCGACCGCCACTGCTGCTCACATCAGCTTGTTCCGAGAACTATTGCAGCGAATCTACATTGTGCGCATTTTGTCATTTAATACGAACTTAACCGCACAAGACACACTACAATTTTTAACACTTAATAACTTCTATTTTATGTAATTCGTTTAATTAATTATTCAAGGTACAACCTTCCTTGCAACAGAATATGCACGCCCATTGGCTGTTTTTCAGTTCTATAGCGCGAACGCCATAACGCCATATTCCCACGCCCGCCGGCGCATCCTGGACAAGTCAGTTAAGTGAAAACTGCCGCGAGGCACACACGTATGTCGTGCGCACTCTCTCTTCACGCGTCACATGCAATTCACGTGCGTATGCAAGATTTTCAGTTCTTCTCTATTGTTCAGTGTCATACGACAACTACAATGAACTATATGCCGTTACATTTAAATGTGTACCGCTTAGGTACTCCACACGTAATGTGCAATATACACGTGTGCAAGGCTCTCAGTTTCATATCTTTGTTCAACATATGCGGCAAACTGCTCAGTATCATTAGCTACGCTTCTTCGTTATTTTAAGTAAACTGCTGTGTGTAAATCACGAACTGCATTTTAAGTGTACTTAGTCCATGTATTTCTACTGTTATTCGTAACAGCGAACTTACGCAGTTACACTGTGACCGAGTACTTCTACGCAGTGCAATATTTGTGCTGTGACTATTGCTTCATGCGTTTGCCTTCAACAAAATAGGCTGTCTTTATACATTCAATTCAACGTTATTTTCTTGAGTGATAATATCGCTACCACTTTAGTAAGTGCGCTGTGTGTGACATCGCAGTAGCAGCCCTACCAATACCCTCTTTTGTTTCTGCCGGTGAACAGCTGACCTCTACAACGATGTATAAGCGTTTGTAATCATCAGTACAAGGTTTCTTTACATTACAACAGCCTCACTATTCACTCAACCACAATTTTTTGTCTTGAGTCAAGAAATTCAAATAACTATTTTAACGCTTAATGAACATGTACTAATTTTTATGTCTATGATGAAGTGTAATATTATTTAGTTCCTTGCAAGGTGTCATGTAATTTATTGTATGGCAAATTCTAAGCCAATTATATGTATTCATTCTACATGCGTACAATTTCATTTGTGGTATGACAGCATCTGAAGGTATTTCCAGGAACGCGAGACTGGTGACTCGAGTAGTAAGAATCAATTAACCACCAATCCTCCATGTAGCAACCATGGGATGAAGAAGATAGCAAATTGCATTATTACTAAATTGCACTAACTACAAAGAGCCGATTCTACAGCGACCCAGTGGTGGAGAGCAACCTAGAGCGCGCGGTGAACAGTGAGATGAAAAGTGCCAATAAAGAGGGATGGAGAACGACCGAAAGATCAAAGTAGAGAGGGAATAGAGCGCGAGGTGGAGAGCGATGTAGACAGCGAGGTGGAGCGAACTAAAAAACAAGGTGTAGCGCAACGTTAGAGAGCGAGGTGCGAGAGCGTGGTAGAGAGGGAGATGGAGAGCGAGGCGGCCGGAGCGGCGCGTGGGCAGGGCAGGGGGCGGGGTGAGAGGGCGGGGCAAGGGGGCGGGGCGGCGGCGTTTGACGGGAGCGGACGCGCGGCGCGGCGTCTGGCACGCGGCAATCTCGCGAAACGACGCCCCGCGGCGACCTTGTGATTTTCCGCCATTTGTCCGACAGCCTGCCACCCCCGCATCCGCCCTCCCGCCCCTGCCCCGCCGCCCCCAGACGGTCGGTGCGTGACCGGCGCTGTATCTTTCATCGCGGGGCTGTCCCCGAAGGCGAATCGTCACCGCCGCCCTCCGCCAGCCGCTTTTTTCGTACCCCCCGCCTTCGCTTTCGCCTTTGCGCCTTCTGCAGAGTAGCATTCAAGCGAGACGTGTAGTCCTGTCCGAGGCACAGAATCAGCGGGAGTCGGCGGCAGTGGAGGAGGCGGTGAGTGGAGAGGTCGCAAAAAAATTACACTGATGGTGATTGTCATGGTGTTGGGAATGGTAAAACAGATGCCTACTATGAGCAGGGTGACGTGGCGCACGAAGCTCCAAAGAACTGAGACTGTAATGAAATGGTGAAACCGCCATACCCAGCTTATGCTCATTATGTCAGGACATACGTAAAATACCATTATCAATCATAGATAAAAGCAATTATTATGATTACAACACACCATTTTAGATTGCAACTGTGTAGACAATGATATTTCTGAAAACAGATCCACCACCGCAATAGCATTGGCTGGTGACAACGGGAACAGCAATGGTGATATGCATACTGTGTTCATAAAGCGTGGGAAAGAAAATGGGATGAATGTGATAACGTGACTAACAACACTGTGGACAGCTATGTAGGATGGTGCCTGATATGAAAGTGGAAAAGAGATCTACGATGGAAAAGGTGCATAAAATTATTGAAAGAAAAATTTATTACGGCAATAGCCGCACTGCAAATGGCATGGAAATAAAAGAAGCGAGAGGAGCATATCGTATAATATTTGTGACGTGTACTTGTAGGGTGATAAAAATGATGGTGATCGTTAACCCACGAAGAACAGAGTAACGAATGCGATAGTTAAAATGCGTGTATTATCAAATATTCTACGCAGATCGAAAAGGAGATGGCAAATGTGTCTGGGATCTTGTGATCGTGAACCGCTGGGGAGCCGTTGAGACTCAAATTAATTGTCGTTTGTGATCTTGAAAACGTTGGTAGACCTGCACAGCGACGCGTAGCGGCAAGAGAGATGCGAGTCGGGGGAAACTTGTGATGCAGGTCAGGAAGGTGATTACGTAGGGTGCGGTGATCGTGAGACCGATTGTGGAGGTGATGGAAGGGAGAGGGTGATGGGTGAGACAGGGCGGCGGGGTCGGCGCGCGCTGCCACTGGCAATCAAGATGATGGATTCTCAATAGCATGGCGGGGAGAGTCTTACAACGCACATCGACCATTTTCCATTTAATTCGAGCATTAAAAGCCACTAAGCCTCGAACGTCCATGCCGCCGTTCGTATCAGTGGGTTATTATAGTTCATTACTGCAATTATTGTGTGCTTCGATCCCTCTGGAACAACACTTAAGCATGCGAAATTCGCTTCCCGCGCTGTCATGTTTACCTTCCGCCGCCGCCGCCTCAAATTAATGACAGCCCCAGGAGGCGGCGGAGGGGCCGCTGACTGGAGGGCAGTTCTGGTTGCGGAGCCAGTGGGGGTGGTGGTGGTTTAAAGGCAGTTGGTGATGATGGTGGTGGAGATGATTGTGGTAGTGGAGCTCGTGGTGGGGGCTGAAGAGGATTGCGCAAGTGGTGATAGTTGTGGTGGTGGTGGTGTTCGAGGTGGGGGTGAGGGCTGAAGAGGATTACACACGTGATGGTGGAGGTGCTTTCAAAGGTAGTTGGTGATGGTTGTGGTGTTCGTGGTGGGCGCTGAGGAGGATTACACAAGTGGTGGTAGAGATGGTTTCAAAGGCAGTTGGTGATGATTGTGGTGGTGATAGGTGTGGTGGTGGTGGGGGCGGAGGTGGATTTCGCAAGAGGTGGTGGAGGTGCTTTCAAAGGCAGTTGGTGACGTTTGTGGATGTGGTAGTGATGGTTGTGATGCGGCTATGGTCGTGGTCGTGGTGGCGGCGGCGGCGGTGGCGGCGGAGGAGGAGGAGGATTGTGGAAGTGGCGGGCACTTTTGTGGAAGAGATGGCCAAGACGGTGGAGAGATGGCCTTTGCGGAAGAAGAGACGGTTCCGAAATGGTTGCGAAAGTTATGGTGATGACTGCGGAAGCAGTGGTGGTTGTGTACAGCTAGCGTAGGCATAAAATAATAATAATAATAATAATAATAATAATAATAATAATAATAAGTCTTGTTATGACATCTTTAGTCGTGATGTAATGGAATAATAATAATAATAATAATAATAATAATGGTCAATTTTTATGTCCAGTAATGGCCTTATAGAAAAACATGTCAAAGAAAAACTTGATGTCTCTTCAAGGCTTTTAAAATTAATGAAGTCAGTTATCTTAATTACTTGCCGCATTGTCCGAATATTTCTAAATTCAGATTTGTAATAAATAGCAAATAGCACACTTGTCTAAAAGAACGTTGTTATTAGAGAACCAGGTCTTCCTGTGAACCAGCAATGCATAAATATAAAATAATAATACATAATTTATTGGTGCAAATTAGCGTAAGTACTGATATAAAAATTAAGAGAACCGATCCCCAGTAGCCGAGATCGCTAAAGCAGTAGTGTCAAGCGGTCTCGGACCGAAAGATCGCGGGTTCGAGTCGCGCCTCGGGCATGATTGTATTTGTGTTCGCCTTTCACCCCCTACCTTTATCATCATGTCATGTCTCTTCACAGTTATCATAACGCTAAACCCAATAGTGTTCGCTAATGACCTAAATGTCGATGTGACTTTAAATAACAACAAAAATAGAGTGAAAAATCTCGGATGTGTGCGATGTGCGATTGAGATAATTGACGGTATTTATTGAAATATTTATGTGAAGGACATGGAGAATGGATCTAAAGCGGAGAGATGTAGTATAATTGGATGCCGTGGGGATCGATGTGCTGGAGTTGATAGTGGCGCTGGTGTTCAGTAAGCAGTGGATAGTGGCGTGGTGAGTGTGATAATGGGAGATAATTCTCATTTGGTAGACGAGACAGCAGAAATGGATGTAATTGAAAGGCGATGATGGTGGTGGTGATGGTGATGATGGTCATGGTCATATTGATGATATGTTACAGAAGCGAAATTCACCTAGCAATGCAAGGTGAGTGAAACCGGATCGAAAAAATAGGAGGATTGTGGATGTCTTTATGGGGGAAATTGCGAATAAGCGGTGGTGCTGATATCGGGGCTAGGACTTCTAATAAGGATTATAATGACGGTGGTAACGATGTTGATAGCGATAAACATGAAAGTAGTGATAACGGTGATGTTGTAAGTAATGGTTTGGTTATTAATCATGATTGCATTTCGTGATGAAAATGAAACTGGTAACGAACTGGGTACGCTATATTGGAACTGTAGGAGTAATGAACATCAGCGGAAATTGCATATGAGGAAAGAATAACATCACTTTCAAACAAGGGGATATGCCAGTTAGTTAGAGAACGCGATAATGAATGTCATGTGGTTGCCACTGACGGGCTAAGAAGACATGATAAAGGCCAAAAACCTATGTATTTTCATACATTCATGTGGAAAATATTTTTTTGCGTATTTTATACAATCTCATCAATTATTATCTCAACAACTTTCATGGCTCATTGTCAAAGAGATCGGATATATTTTAAGATATGACATCAATGTTAATGGTAAATTGAGAACTTTCTCATTCTTGAAGATAATGCTGCTACTAATCGCTGAGTTAATGTTCAATTTTTAGACCAAATCCTCAGGTGCCATTTTGCGTTTTCCGCTATTTATTTTTTTTTACGTAAATATTGGCATGCGCATTTCTTCATGATTGGTTAAGATTATATGTCGAAATATCAGCCGGCGGAATATTATTCTTTTTTCATGTGGTAGCGGTGCAATTGGCTTCACGTAGAAAATCATCATTCAAATCCCTTTATCGCCCAGCGATCCTTCTCACAGTTTAGACAAAAGGAAACTCCGATTATAATCACTTCTTGAAGAGAATGAGTTGCAAAACAGGATGAACCCTCTGCACCTCAAGTAACTTCAAGAATCAATATGACACTCATCACATACATAACTGGCCCGAAAACGTTTGCCATCGTCAAGATCTCTTGTAATCGAAAGCAGTTTTTAGAGAAAAATAAAGAAGATTTTTCTGTTTTACATCCGTAATTATTAGGTGTTACATATATTATATGACTATTTCTTCCTATTTACCCTTTTTTTCAGCAACATAAAAAATTACTAATTTTATGAGGCACAGTTTTTAAAATTACATATAATATATTATCGCACGCGTTCCGACAGCGAACGATTTACAGTTACCCTCAACCGGAACAGATTATCCAAACAAATCACGCTTCTGAAATATTATATATTTTGCCGATCATTGTACTTACGAAGGAATGGATGGTGAAGAATAATACAATGAACAATTCGTGACATACATGGTTGACGTAACCGACATTGCTGTTACGTTCAGTAAATAATTCTTATAAAAGTTGCCATATTTGCATTTTACAATGCCTTGCAGAAAGGCAAAGAAAAAACTTTTCAATTTCTGTTAGAACTAGCTCTTCATCTGCATTCCTGCGCCAAATTCACATGCGCTTTAGCATATATGCATATTTTGGAATAAATGGACATGAGAGTAATTTCTGTTCGGAATTTGCATGCGCCTATTCCAAAAACATCGCATCCGCCCTTGACTCCAATCCAGTCCACCCATTCGGAAACCCCCGAGGGGCTCCTCGGAGTGCGGCGCCGCAAGAGCATTTCAGCCTTCCTTCCGGGCTTCCTTCCGACGACCGCTGCTCCATTGGCGAGCGGCGGCGGGGGCGGCGGAGGGGGCAACGATCGGGCTCGTCTGACGACGACGAAGACGTCTGACGACGACGTCCGTCGACCCTTCCGTTGCTCACTCGCCCGCGCAGCTTCGCCCGCCCAGTCAGTTGCCCTTTCGCCACCTGCAACTTCGCCGCCCTCTTCGGCCTCCCCGCCCGCCCCCGGCCGGCCCGCCCCCGGCGACCCGCGCCAGCCGCCGCCGCCGCCGCCCGCGGCCAAACTTCGTCCTTTGGAAGTTGGCGCCGCCGGCACCTGCTTCTACTCTCGGCCGCCAACGGTCGCCAGGACGTCGCAGCGCGCTGCCAGGGCCAGTGGTGGCGGCGGGTACTGGTAGTTTTCACTGGCGCCCCAAGGCTCGCCTGAATTTCGACACTATCTTGATGGATAGGTCGCATTCAGCCACTGTCCAGAGGAGAAATCTAGGCGCCTGATTCTCGGAACAGTAGGTTTAAGTGGATCCTCCGTTCAATTCCACGCGAATGCGAAAAAAGCGCCATGAACCGCCGTCTTCCTGCCTTCCCCTCCTCTCCCCCCACACACGCACTTAGCGGAGACACCAGGAAGAGAGAAACGCCGCAATGCAAATGGAGCTGGCTCTCATGGAGGAGGAACACAACCATCTCTCGCCATATCACATGTATCTCGCGTACGGAACTATTGAGGACAGCAGTCCTCGCGGAAACCAATATGATATCCATAAATGTAGGTATCTCAGGTTTCAAGATTAACAGGAAAGCATAACACGAATTGCCGTAAGGAACGTGTGTTAATCTCTCAAGCAAAGATCCCTAAAGCACACTCACTTCAACACATTAATACATCGAACTATTATAATTTTGTTTCTACAGCAGCAATACTTCTGGCTCTTCCACCATGTCGCATATCATGATCTTACATAAATAAACCGGCCCCACTGTGCGGATTTACTAGTAATGCTAAATCTGATGTTGCTTTCAAGCCAAGATATGCATTATAACGAGTTGATCGGTAGTGCTGCGAACAGACTAATCACTTTCAACCACCGGGATTTAAATCCCGGTCGCTCCTTGTGGATTGATTAATTGTTCGTGATTCCGGGTGCATCAACTAGAGGAGCCATTAGTCCGGTAACTGTAGTGCGAGTTCCTTCAACGGGAGATGGTGATCTTTTCCCCTAATGGATGGCGAGATCCGGCGCCGACTTACAGTCGACTAGCCGAGGTTTTCCCCTCAACCAGGTATCTCCCACCAGCGGGGCATCGCTCCAGCCGGACAAGCTCTAAGCTCCCGACCGATATTCTGGTTTATTGATTGATTCGTTCGTGTTTCCGGGCGCGTCAACTACATAGGTCAATAGTCCCGTAAGCGTAGTGCGTGTTTTTCTCAGGAGTTGGCGGTGATCTCTTCCCCGCTGGATGACGAGATCTACCGTCGACTAGCGGGGTTTCCCCACACGTAGGTATCTCCCACCAGTAGGGCACCGCCCTAGCTGTAAGCACCCGCTGTAAGCTCCCGACCGGTCGCCTGTAATGTAGTGCATGTTAGTGTGGGTGGGTGTAAAGGGAGAGAAGAGGACAAGGAAGACGAAGGAATGATCGTGCCGTGTCCGTGGCCCGTTTGTTACGGTTCTGCTCCGGCATTCGCCTGGTGTTGATCGGAAAAAACACGGAAAACTACCGATCAGAGCAGCCGGCCGCTAGAATTCCTCCAGACAGCGACTGAATTCGACCTCACTGACAAGCTAGTGTGGAAAATCCTGCCGCCGTCGGGACTGGAACCTAGGACCTCCCGGTCAGAAGCATAGCAGTGACGTCAGCTGATGCTGAGGCAAGTCTCCCTGTCCCGGTACTAGAGACTCGTAGAAATTCTTTTCCGTCAACATTTCTATGCAGTTTCGACAACATTTCTATGCATTTCTATGCAGTTTCGGCAATCCATCACAGTCGGGACTCGAAACCTAGGGCCTCCCAGACAATGCTAATTGTCCTAAACTGAGATATTTTCAAACTTCGAGTTGAACAACGGATCGCATCAAAAGAATCCTATGTCGAGTAAAGAAACAGTCAAAACTCACAAATGTGTGATTTTGAGTTTCCTATTCCCAGAGTCCTGGAACTTCCAGGCCGCGCCTTGTAATTGGAGAGTGAATCATCCACCGCAAGCCTCAGTCGACGTCACAGCGGTGGCGTGGGAGAGCAGGCGTCGGGATGGGAGAGACCCACGGTCAGTGGTCCACGTCACGTCACGGCCACGCCCCCACCCCATCCGTACCATCCGCGCCGCCCCCGCCCCGCCGCGGTCCATTACTCACCGCCGCTCACCAGCCGCCGGCGATATTTTCGTGTCACAAAACAGTTCATTATCCGCTCAGATATCATTGGATTTCTTCGTAAACGTCCCAACGAGTAAAGTGCCCCATTTATCACAGCGTCACCGTGTCGGCGTTCTATGGCATTGCTCTTTAAACACATCCCCCTCTTGCCGGCTTTGTTTTATTTGGATTTTTTCTTCTTCTTCTCCTTCCTTCGCTGCCTTTTCTTTTCCTCTCTCCGTCTTCTGCCCCTCCGGCGAGGTCTAGCCGTCGCTCTCTCCCGCGCCGGTATTTTACGGCCGGTCGCCGTAACCAATTTCCAGAGCAACACAAATGCCTGGAGAGGGTTCTTTAAGACGGTGGTGCCCGGAGTGGCAAGGGTTTGTAAATACGCCCGTACAATTTTCCGGCTCGCTTCCAACTCGAGCACCCTCACGTTTCAGGTCAACGTGAGCGGTGAGTGCGGGGGAGACGAGGGCGGGGCGGAGGGTGGCGGGGGGCGGTGGGGGGCGGGGGCAGCGGCGCGATGAAGGTAAAGGACGTAGGCGACAAATGGTGGGGATAACTGGGAGCCACAAGACGAGGGCGGGAAGCTGTGAGGACGGGGGGGGCGATGACGACCGGTATGGAAAGGGAAAATCTGTCCCGTAACAACTCACAGAACATCTTGGGTATAATGGCAGCGATGTGTGAAAAGTTAATATTTCACATCCCTCACATGAACAAATCCAAAGAAGAAATTTTCAAAAATATAGCGTGTCGAAATAGGATTTTTATTGTCTCAGTTTTAATGGTGTATATTTTACTTTATTTTAATGCATAGTTTTCATTGGAATGGGACGTGTAGAAATCTATTTTCCTATGTTTTTAACGTGAAGTGATAGTTGACAGAGGAAAACTTCCAAGTAGTTCCCACATTACACCAATACAATAATGCTGATTGCAGAAACATGCAGTTAGATAACAATAATCACATTTCCTCATTAAAAATTTAATAAAGATAAGAATAAAGATCAATACTGTTAATTATTCGTAGTATTAATTATTTGTACTAATACATTACTTTTGTTTCAACACTCTCCAATAACTTTGGAACTAGGATAGGTTAGTAAGTTCAATCTCAATGTCAGCGGCTGAATGGAATTTTCAGAACTGAAATATTTTCTTCTCTATCGTCTCTCTTGAAATGATATTATATATAATATGAATTTATTTCCATTCTACGGAGAAATATTCTAGTATGTGTATTATGATATGACGCTGCTAATTTCTTAATTTTTGATGTCTCCGGAGAAACTCTCTGGTGTCGAAAGGTTTATTAGTCCCTGAATGTAAATTACGCATCTTAATGTATTATCAAATCGATTGTTACCAGAGAACGATCGGGGATGATTTTTGTGAGTTTTTCGAGTTGTACTGAACAACCGGGATTGTAATTGTTTGGCTCTCCTCGTTCAATAATATATGCTCCTCCCTTAAAGCCAATGCTATTCAACTGATATACTAAAAGCAGTAGCAGTACTAAAAGTAATCAATTACCACAATAATTTTCTAAAAGGGAGTATCACCTTTTGAAAAGTATTGGGTACAGTATGACGAATGTGTGATGTATTTTGTGCTTTGCTGCAGATAATTGCGACAACGCATACGGCTTCTGAAACCAGCGAAGTAGCTGGATCGAACAACGATAACGTCTAGTTGAGAATTCTTAAACCTGACCGTAATTGTTTTTTTTTTGATTTATCAGACGTTTACCTCCGTCCAACCGAACGGCCGTTCCGTATACAATGGATTACGCACCGTGCTTCTCAACCTGTCGATGGTCGAGACAACTTCTTTTATCCCGGCATGATACCATATCCCTCAACATTCAGGACTGAGAGCATCACGCATTTTTACTCGCTGGAGTGTCTGGATTCGGCGGCTCTTGGCGATTATCGTGGTGAATCAGCGCTATGAAAAATTTTCGGTTGCTGAGTTCAAAGCGACAGAAGCAGTTGCTGAGTTCAAAGCAACATAACGGTTTCGTCTACGGGACTCCATTTATTTTTCTTTTCTTGTAAGAGATGTATTTCTGAAGTACTGCCCAGTGCGAATGCAAACATGAAGCCAGGCTCAGTAGTAGCAGTGACAACAGGACCAATCGGGACTGGTGCAGAGGCAGCTCCGCACCAACATGTTCGCAAAATGCTGACTGGCGTTCTGACAACTTAATACTTTGGAGCAACCGGTCTCCTTCAGTGTAACTGAAACTATAGGGAAACAATTATTTAAAACGTCCTCAACGTCCTCCCTGCTCTTAAAATCGTTCACTCATACACAGCTGGTCCACCATCACACATAGAGCCTCCGGCATTACTGTGAGTACGCGGATGTCGGGCAAACGTTGGAATTTGGGAAGATTGGAGGTAATGTTTGTTTGCATTACTAACTATAATGCAAATAAGAGTAAACGTAATGTAAGGAAGACTACAGTGAGAAATGTTACGTATTACAGATATCTCCAGGGTCACCAGGTTGGAATTTGGTAATAACCTCATTTGAGAGAGAGAAAGACTGCGATAGACATACGTAGAGAGAGATAGAGAAATGGGAGAAGGGTAGAGGGGGAAAAAACAGGATAAGTAGACAACCATAGCGAAAAGTTAGCAGCGAGAGAGTGAGAAAGATATATACAGGGTGAGTCACGTAACTTTAGCACCTCCTGTAAATTTTGAACGGTTGAAGATATTGCAATGCAGTGTTCACGGAAGTGAATGAGGGAATGGGGCTAATTGATATGTGTATTGATTTCTCTTTTATCACTTGTATTTTACGAGATATTTGAGGTAACTTTGTTTTTTCAAATGTGACTATACAATTTTTTTCAGTCTATCATGACAAGCCGTAAAAAGACGAATCCAAAAATATAAATATTGTCATATGTTAGATAAGCATTTTTTTGAGTAATTGTGATTTTTTTTGCGACTAGTATTTAACGGACATTTTCATTGTAACTGTCGGACCCACACGGTCACGCAGCGCTCCCCCAGCAAACGCGGGGTCGAGAAACGAAAGGGATTTAGTACTTGAGGATACGAAAAATATTCACAAAACTGTTGCATTTTTTTCTGAACTCTCCTTTCCATCCTGATCCATTTTCAGATATTTGTGTTCTTAGGGATTGAAAATACGGATTTGTCTTAAGTAGTATTTATTGAAATAAGATTATTTCTATCCCTAAGTTATTATTATATTCTTACTAACATTGACATTGTTTGCTCAAAATACGCAATATTGTTTGTACAGTTTTAATTATTTATTCTTATTGTGCTTTGTTTCAAGATCCCATTAATACGTATCTTATGAAACACTATTAAATGGAGTTGAAGTTATAAACAATTTTATTACGATACAAACTTATGACAAAATCCTTATTTTCCATCCTTTAATTCCTTCAATCAAAGTAAGTCGAAAATCTGAATATGCGGAAGGATGGAAAGCACAGTTCAAGAAAAACTGCAATGGTTTTGTGAATATTTGGAATATGTTTCGTATCTTCAAATCTCCCTTCCCTTGCCCGGGCGCGCGTTGCTGGTGGGGCGCTGCATGACCTTGTGTGGTGGACTATTCAAAATGTCCGTTTTTTAAACCCCAGTCGCAAAAATCAAATTAATCAAAAAATTGCTTATCTAACATATGGTAATATGTACATCATTGGATTTGTCTTTTTACGCTCGTCAGGGTGGACTGAAAAAATATGTATAGTTCCATTTGAAAAACAAAGTTACCTAAAAAATCTCGTAAAATACAAGTGATAAAATAGAAATTAACTGCACGTATCAATTAGCCCCTTCCCCTCATGCACGTCCGTGAATACTGCATTGCAATAACTTCAACCGTTTCAAAAGTTACAGGAGGGTGCTAAAGTTACGTGACTCACACTGTATATGGATAGTGAGAAAAAAGAGAATGATAGTAAGAAAGAGAGGAAAACGATAAAGAAACGGCAGAGAACGAATGAGGAAGAGGGAGAAAGTGACACTCCGAGGGACAGAGCCAGTCCCTGTCGCTGTCCTTGTCCCCGGCACTCGGGCAGCACGCGTGCCACCGTGCACGCCGGGTTGCGTCACGCAGGGGCTGCCTTGCAGCGGTGCGGCTCGGCGGCGGCGCCCGCAGCGAAGACGGGTAGAGGTCGATCGCATTCGTGAGGCGAGAGCCATTCATAAGCCGCCACGCGCCGTTTTTTGTCCTCTCCCCCTCCCCTCCCTTCCCTCCCTTCCCCACCTCCACCTCCTCCCCGCCCCCGCGGCCGCGCTCATCTTCGCTTTTCGCTGAAGCGGCACGCCACCAAAATTACGACACGTTGACCGCGGACGCTGTCCCATCCATCTCTCCGTCTTTTGGTTATCGGCGCGCGGGAGGCGGCGGAAGAAAAAGATCGCGCAGCCGCGCGCGTTAACCTTCCCGGCGAACCACGCGATGGCTGCGGCTTCCGGGGGACGTTTTGCGTCGCCCCAAATGGATCAGCACATCTTCCCGTCCCCTCGCGCGGGATTTAACGAAGATTTAACGATCATTAGTGTTACAATTAACGAGTAACAATACACCCAGTAACAATAGTTCAGTAATAATAGTTCAATAATTGAGTAACAACCACCTGTTAAGGTTACGTTACCTTAAAGTTAAAGTTGAGTCGCCACCCTCGAGATATCTGTAAATATGTAACGTTGTTTATTGTAGTCTTCCTTGCATTGCGTTTACTCTTATTTGCATTAGAGTTAGTAATTAAACCAAGCATTACCTCAGTAATTGTGCAACTAATACCCAAAAATATTTCTAAAACACTTAACCAGCACTTCTGAACTAAAAATGTAGGATATTTGACTAGAAATGCAAAAATGATTATAGAATTACGAAAATTATAATCAGGGTTGAGTAGAAAAAAGGAAAGAGAAAAACCTCATCTCACATCTTCACTTTATTTTTTCTACATATTGCTATTATACATCCTACTAACTGACGTGAGAATTGATGATAACTGAAAGGAACTAGTTTCATAACTGTATTTAACAGGCTGCTTCACGTATGAGAATTTCATTTCAGTATCTGGAAGATTCAATTCGTTGAGGTTTCATACGGGAAATATGAAGTCACATGACATGTTCAGTATTATAATGGGACTAACAGCAAACTATATTGTAAATAATTATTTGTCTTATTTTTTTCTATAAATTACTACTTACGAGTACATTACAAAGTTTATGGAATAATTTTACTTTAACATTTTATCTCTTTATTGCATTATTTTAATAACGACAAAAACCTTCGTCATTTTCGCCGTGAAAATGAAAGTCGTGTTACCACGCACGTGAATTTGGGACCAATATTTTAAAATATTGTTTAATGCTTTATGAGTCCTATAAAAAGGCTGAAATAAGAGACTTCTCTGTAAGACAAAGTTGATCTGCCAGAGGACATTTGTTTTGCTAATCTGTTGTTTCTTTTTTTTTAATGGGCAGCAACGATTATATCCTGGCTAAAAACTGGATGGTTTTCCATAAATAGTTCCTGAATAATTACCGTTGCCGAATAAATTGTTCATTATGCACTCTTCATATTTCTATACGTTAATGGATTAATGTAACGTTCTATTATTCTGCAACACTCTGGAGAGCAACATATCATGCCCATGCAAATATGCATTATGTTTAAATCATTTCACAAACACGCATCTTGCAACATTAATTAAAGGATTTTGTAAGCCCATGCATTTTACAATAGTCACAGTATATGTGATACAGATCGCACTAGAAATATGAGTAAATAACTTTTTCAGTTTCCTGCGTTAGATCCTTGCAAAATAAGCGAGATTGATTAGTTAGGTGTATGTGATTCCAAAATACCACTTATTTTTCACATCGTGGGATTTCGTCCATTCCGAATTATAAGTACTTGGCAAAATTCGTATAAATAATAACGGTAATAAGTCATTTCAAATTTAATAGACAACATATTTTTTCCTCGTCACAGTACTCATACATAGGATGAAACATTATTCTGTCTAGTCCATTTCCACACGTAATTTGGAACGAAGTGTGAAAATTAATACACGTTTGCAACACAGTTATCACTTTGAGTGAGGGAGTGATACGAGTGAACGAGTGAGAGTGAGTAAGTAAGTGTGTGTGTGTGAGAGTGCGTGAGTGTGTGTGTGTGTGTGTGTGTGTGTGTGTGAGAGAGAGAGAGAGAAACTGAAGTTGCTAAAATGTCAATGCTGTCACAATTCTACAGGTACTAATAGTGTCTCCGATTCTGCTTGTGAGATACTCAAATGGTCAATCTTACAAAGTACAACCTACACAAGTGCACATACAAAAGCACTTGATTCGTGAGTCATTTAGTGCACAAATATTTATATTAAGAAACAGAAAAGGCAGCAAGTATTTCTATTAGCATATAAAATCAGTCGACACTATCTGCATACGTAAATTTCACTTCACAAGAATCAACCGCAAGAAATGAACTATGAAATAACGCTGGAGACGTAAGGGAAGTCGCTTGGTCTCGATCCATCCGGGCTTTGATTAAGTTGTAGCGCACACGCACCCGTGCCCATTCCGCTGAATGCAGGGCAGTGCGAAACGGCGGGAGCTGGCCGACTGTCGAATCTAGCATTCAAAAACACGTAACTCGCAAGCCCAGTAAAAATTTAACAGCGTGGGATATACCGCGGGCCGTCCAAACACGGGGAAACAGCCCAAATGGAGTTTTATGTTGGATCATCGAATCAAGTTCACAAAAGTAGAGTCGGACGTGGTGTAAAAAATTCATTCTGAAACAACGATAGTCAATGCAGTATTTCGCTGCAGGGGTAAACATCGATGTGGGTTTGTGGATAAGGGGGGAGGCAGTGAACATCGCGTTGAATCATCATTGAACACTACACTCCACATATAATCCTGTATACAGTAAAAAAAGAAATGACTGTACATAAACTTCCAACAGGCGAGGTTATATTTCAGTGTGATACGACCTGAGTGAGACGGCTGTCTGAATGATACGTACAGCGGACTGGGATAGAGTGATGAAATAAAAAGAAATACATCTCGAAATGTTTTCTGAAAGCCATTCAAAATATGTAGGCGGAGAAATCTAAATATAAAATATACTGGAGAAACGCGCAATACATAGAGATCGGACGAATCAGTTTTTAAAAGATCATTGAGAGTATTGCAAAGGTCGAAATATTATCAGTAGCACAGAATTCAGTGCGTTTTTCGAAATGCTGTTAGTTAATCATAGAAATGATTGCCACCAATGAAATATGGTACGGTCCTTTGTATTATTAGTACCTTCATCTACCCCATGTCCTGCAGATTAATTATTTTCGTTCATGAAGCGTCGAATAAGAATGCACGTCTGACTACACGCATAAAATATTTGTTCACAAAATGAAAACATTCTTTTTGGAAAATCGCTTTTCAATCTACAGAAATATCGATTCAGAATAGTGACAATAAAAATAAGTTATCGTACATCGGTAATACATAATTGTAATTAAGATGCCAATTCCACTATCCATAGTGGATAATTCTCCTACAAAATAAAGAGGATATCAACCGTCAATAATGCTTATAGGTATTTGAAACTTTCATCAGATATCACGCATAATTCCCTCTTTACGGTTAGGCGTATAACGTGAACCCTGACGTCACATGATCCAATTCCACGAGACACTCGCCTTCCACAGACATAACCAGTTTGGTTATTTCGATCAGGCCACGAAGCCACTTTTTTCGGCCTTATCGTCGTGTTAAAAAGCAAGTCTACACGCCCGAAACCGAATCTGGCCTATAGCCGGTTGGAACGGCAGTCAGGCGACCTCGGAGAATATTTTTTATACGGTACGGTTAGACATTCGACATTCATCTTCTCTAAAAAGCGAATCAATTAATAACAAAAAAGGCATTAACGTGCCTTGAACGTGATATTATTAAAGTGACACCTTTTATTGCCATAAACTACTTGAAAAAATTATTGCCACGAATTCTATGCAACTTTGTATTTGAACTCAAACGCATTTCGCAACACATTTTCTAGAACAGTATTGTCAAGGTCGATGCCATGAGGAGGAGTCCGTGGCACGAGTGCCACGTCGTAATCGCCCCTCCACGCAGTTCATTACCTCGCCACCAGAGACAAAGTCATCCCTATTGTAAAACGGCGAGGTTTCTAATAGTTCCCTTTCCCCACGCTAGTTGCGCAGAGAAGCTCGTAACATGCTACGGTGCCACGACGGATGCCACTGCCACCGTAGAAGACCTTGAGACCACTGTTCTAGAATATGCGAATACACATGAAAATATAAGTTTTCTCGTGTTATTCGCACACATTCTATTTTAATCTGTGAAACCCGAGCAACAACGATCTGGCTACTCTCTTTTAAAAACTGGGATCAGGGTTTGACCTCCGCCGATCCAAATGAAATTTGAAATGAACAAAGTGGGTTAGTGGTGGGTTCCCCTTGGGTTCTCCCGTTTTCTCGCCCACCCCCCATTCCACAATCCCCTCCATTTTCACGCTTATTACTGACATCATCATTACATATCCTTAGGTCCAGGATATTTATAACTTCAAAATGTTAGAAATACGCAAGCATTTATGATTTAAAAATGGAAGTATGACCATAAATATGACTTAAAAAGCTTTTCGTTGCATTTTCGAAACCTTCAAAATCTTCCGCTCTTTAACCCGAGAGAAGGGCGCGGAGTCTTTGTGACCCCACGTATCTTTGTTTAGCTGCAGTTACCTAATTTTGCGAGTCAAAACTTTTACATTTCACATACCTTTCACATTCTTTACCTTTTGGCTGAAATTTTTTCAAAATTTATTTGTAATAATTTATCTATAAATATTTGTGAAACCAATACAAACGCCTTAAATTACGTACTTTTTCTAAGTTGTATTGATTGGCTTTGAATCATTTTCAAGAAATTGTTTGTTCTTATGTGAAACAATGTTAGAAAATGAAACTTACTGAATTTTCTGATACATTTGTCGTTGAAATATTCAGAAAAATGTAAATGAAGTAACTATATAAAATGAAAGATAAATGATAATTTTGCCCTTTGATTTGTTTGAATTCCTCATTAGCATGTTTGTTTATAATAGTGCATTATGCTTACACGACCTTAAAAATGATTGATTATTATTAAAATAACTAATTTTGCACTTATTTCTTGCTAAATATAATTTTATAAAGAAATAGTTTAAAGGGGTCAAAAATGACACCGCGCCACCTCTAACGTAACTCTAGCAACCGCCACCTCTTCAGGGTTAAATAATCATTATACTGAAAATATACTTTTCAAATCTAGCAAATTCACAATTCATGCCTTCTCTGTTGGCGCCCGTTGAAGACAATTCTACTTCCAAAAGTTATGAAATATATTTTATAGAAGCGGTTGACCTGGGCACGAAACCTGGCAAAACTAAAATAACACCTTCGCATCTGGTGCTTTCTACGTTTTCATCTTCTCCGTGTGTATAACTTACCCTCCTAATTCAGAGACATATTTATATGAAAGACAATTAGACACAACAAGAAAATTGTAAGAAATTAGACAACAATTAGAAAATGTGAAAAATCTCTTTAATATGACTGCAAGCAAATATGTGAAAATGGAATTTAAAAAATTACAAAAAATTGGAAAATGCATGAGCAAATATGACCACAATATGAAAATTGAACAAAGGGTAAAAGTAAACAAAGGGTAAAAAGCTATAATATGACTTTACATGACACAAAAAATTGCATAAACTTAGTCATTGTAGATAAAATCAGGCTTATCTTACATTTTCCCTGGAAATACCGCAAAGAAAAAATATATGACATGTCATAAACATGCGGGTCCTACGATATCACAAATGCATCACTGAGAAGACCAGTCGAGCATGTTGAGATCTGACTTCCAAACATTGGCCATTTCCGAAATGAACCCTACGCTAAGTAACCACCGACTTGATGTATATAAAACTTTAGACATGCATGATGTACTATCAACATTTCTGGTTAGGCGGTGACTAAACTCGTGAATTTAATAATGCTTCATTTTCAAAACACATCACATTGTTACAAATTAATATGCACTCAATAAAATTATAAAAATTGGAGTTCAATAATTACAGCCGTAAATACCGAAGTCGTTTAATAATTGAATGTCCTACTCAATACAGGTTTCCACAGAGTTTATCACAATGTTACAGACGCATAGGTACTACTTTCATTCCTTTTATCAGATTTACTCGATGAAAATAGTAGCATTGGCATTGGCCAGAGATACTATGAATGCTACTGATTGTTGATGTAATTCCTAAGAAATTACATTCACATATTTGAGTGAATGTATATTTTGTGCAATGACATAATAGTTTTATTGAATCGTCACAATATCAGATTGGAAGTAAATTAAGAGCGTTTGCTAGCCCTATTAGATTTAACTCCATGAAGGCAATTAGTGAAGGATAGATTTGAAATAATTTTATTATTGCTTTAAATATCAGAGGATTTAACAGCGAAAGCTAGTAAATTGGCATTAAACGATGTTACAAGGTCATCATGCTAATAACCACATACAAATGAATCTTGTTAATATAATGCTTACTTCAGATGCTGAGTAATTTACTATTATGAGAATCCAACAAACGTAATAGAAGTGATTCATTAAAAACTAAAATACTAAAAAAATTAAAAATAAATTAAAATAGTCGACCTACTTACAAATATAACTACAAAAGTTAGAAAAAATACTTAAAAAAAGCGCGTTGATTTCGTTTCAGATGCAACAAGATCAATAACTCATCTAATTGCAATATGTGACGCAGTGGGGGCGGAGATGCGATGTGAGAAGGGTAGACGTGTCAAAGTAATGTATAAACAAACAAATCGGCGAAATCAATAGCAAACCGCTAGATGAGAAAATCCCGATTTGATTGATTGATTGATTGATTGTTGGGCGCGGCAAAGCCAGAGGTCATTAGTCCCGTAAGTGTAGTGCGTATTTTTGATAATTTGGGAGGTGGCGGTGATCTTTTCCCAGCCGTATGGTGAGATCCGGCGCCGACCTGCCATCGACTATCTGGGTTTTACCCTCAACTAGGTATCTCCCACCAGCGAGGCCCCGCCCCTTCCGGGACAAGCTCTAAGCTCCCGACCGGTCTCTCGGCATGTGTGGTAGTGTAGGGTAGGGTAGGGTAGGGTACGGCATTCGTCTGGTGTTGATTGGAGAAACTACTGCAAACTACCGATCAGAGCAGCCGGCCGCTAGAATTCGACCTAGCTGACCGGCTAGAGTAGAAAAGCCTGCCGCTGTCGTGACCCGACTCTAGGACCTCCGAGTCCGAGGGACTGCAGTGCCATCATCTCTCCCGGGCCCGGTTCCGCAGAGGCTCCCCGCGACACAGGCGCGGGGGCTCCTCAAAGGCGGGCGCACGGGGGAAGAGGGGAAGGGGAAGGGCGGGGGAGGGGGAGGGGATGCAGGTGGGGCGTCGGGCGGCGCGGTCACGCCACAAGACGAAGCGGACGCACATCGCGCAACAGGTCCGCCGACGTCGCGTCGAGAGAGCCACGAGGCGGTCGCCGATGCCCATGGCAGGGCGAAGCGTGGGGCAGAGGCCACAATGGTGACGGTGGTTCATTCATTCGTTGTTAGTGATTCCGCGCCCGTCAACGTCTCAAGCCATTCGTCCCGTAAGTGTAGTGCGTGGTTTTCATTGGGAGGTGGCGGTGATATTGCCCCGCTAGTTGATGAGATCCGGCGCAAACCTACCGTCGACTAGCGGGGTTTTCCCCAATCAGGTATCTCTCACCAGCGGAGCACCTCCGCAACCGGGACAAACTCTAAGCCCTCGACCGGTCTCCCGGCATGTGTGGTAGAGTAGTGCATGTTAGTGTGTGTGTGTAAGGGGTGAGAACGGGACAAGGAAAGGGAAGGAAAGACCGCGCGCGGTCTGTGGCCCGTTGTTGGGGTACTGCCCCGGCATTCACCTGGTGATGATTGGTGAACCACGGATATCTTCCGAACAGAGCAGCCGGCCGCCAGAATTCTCCTCCGCACAGCGACTGAATTCGACCTAGCTGAGAAGCTAGTTTCGAAAATCCTGCCGCCGTCGGGACTCGACCCTATGACCTCCCGGTCAGAGGGACTGCAGGGACATCACCTGATACACTGAGTATCTCTCCCGGTAAATGTGAGGGCGGAAGCAGAGGCGAGGAGAGAGGCAGGGAACGCGCAGGCCGTGAGAGCGAGCTAAGCGAGGTATCGGCGGCTGCGAACATCGTGTGGTAAGAGGCAGAGAAGGCTTTTTATCTCTGGATTTCAGACTTCAAATTTCCGCCCTGTCATATATGTTATACAAAGCTGCACTGTAGTATCCTAAATGTTCTTTGTTTTCCCAGCCTCTAAATCCATCATTGCTTAATATTTATTATCATTATTATCATGATACAATCTCAAACCATTCTCCGAACACACTTCAGTTTAAGAAACTCTCCACGCATTTCCGTATCAGCCCAGTTGGCTGCCATTTTTCCGATCAGCCTACTTCATTCCATCAAGGCAACCCCTGTCACAATCTCGCTGCCAAGCCATTCTGCTTCCCTCGATTGATTTGATTTATTGGTCAAGAAACAGTGAAAACTGTATATGACGTACGGTAGAGAAGATTATTTGCTCACGTTTTTTTAAGTTCGAAAATTCCTTCCCAACATTTTAACTATAAATACGACGGTTGAAATACGAATAAAATATAAAAAAGGTATAATAATAAAACTTAAAAAGTGCGAGACTAGCAACATTTGAATAACTTGATATTTCTTTCCCGAGATATAGAAAACATACTTGCAACGGTAAACGAAATGCAGATGCGATTTTTCTGCATTGCCAACAAAATAGTAACTCACCCTCAGCTCTACTCCTACCGCTAAAGGCACAAGGAGTGCTCAACAAAACGTGCGCACAGCGAAGCTACATTTACGTCCAGAAGCAAAACAAGGAGCCATCTCAGCATTTGCTCAATGGATAAGGGAAACGACAAAAACCTGGTCGAGATGGGTTTTTGCACGTCTTTTCGTCTTTTTTCACACGCCTTTGTCCCGTCTATTATTGTGACTCCTCGTGCCACCCAGTTCTGTCTCCATCGAGGATTTTATATAATTTCTCTTGATCCACGCATTGAGCAAATGGTGAGAGGGTTGTTTATTGTACTTCTGGACTGTAAGCCTTACTTTCCTTCAATATTTACAATTTCAATGTTTTTACGTTAAATAAATTACGAACCGTTTATTCAAAATCCGTTTCAATACCCAACACTATTTCTGCGACAGTTCCTCCTTCCATTAATGAATCTGTATGTACCCTCCCTCTTTGGGTTCTCTCTCCCGTTTGTCCTGGGCGCTTCCCCGTACTTTTCGCCAAATTCACTTCCATTCGGCTGTCACTCCTCGCCTTCGTATCGAAGGTCTCTCTTACTGGTCGCTCTTACGCTTACTATGCCAGCACTGACCCGATTCTCTCACATCGACCTTGCTTTAGAGTCGCGGCGAGCGAGTCACCCCCCCCCCCCAGCACACCTCTCACGTAACCCCGACTTCACCTCTTCCTTTTTTTATTTCCTTCCCTCTGTTTGACACATTGTCTTCCGGTTGCTTAACATTACATACAGTGTAGTGGATAATACTTGTATAAGTGTGTAATAAGTGTTCATTGATATTGTATAAATTCTGTTGAAATATTTGTCTTTAAGAAGCTATTATTAAAATAATTTTACTGAAGATTTACTTTTTCTCTACATACACGAATACAACCTCCTTTGATGGTATAGTGATTATCATGCCGGGATATTGATCCCAATTTCGCGGGCGATCAACGTAGGGGGATTTTTAAGGTGACAAAAACCGACGGATTATGCATGCGGACGGTTTTCTGCATGTAAAACAGATCCCAGGAAAGGCACTTGGCCGATCTTGGCAAAATTAAATCCTCTAGCAATATAGCATTAATGAGAGTTTGGATTCGAACTACTGGATAAATTGCGGATATTGTATCTAGACCTGCGCTATCTGGTATTCGAATCAAACATCAAAATTGGCGAACTAGCGCCCCTTAGGGAAAGCAATGGCAAACTACCCTAGGACCACTTGCCCAGGACACAATCTCACAAGAAGGCGCTAGGGGCTTCTGGACTGCCAACTAGCCACCTGGCTGTTCACCAAAGAGAGACAGGAATACTAATCCACTACTAGAGCGGTGAGCTCTGCCAATTTCAGTCTCATCCATTTCCGTCCCACGAGAACCATTCTTTTTCAAACACGAAAGAACAGCGTCTTATCGCATTGACACGATGCCTTTTCTGCATTTACTCACTTCCTCCTCCCATACAACTCTTCCTCTTCTTCGTCATACTCCACCCTCACTTCACCTCACCCTCTTCTCCCTAAATTCTTCTTGTACTTCCGTTCCTCGTCTTCTCCGCCTTTTCTTCCTCCCCGCGTACAGCTCCCCTACGTGTCCTTCTCCCCGTCTCCTCCTTCCACCCCTCACCCGCCTCAGCCCCCGCTGCGCCGTCTATCGGCGCGCAGGCCGCCGCGGCCGCTGTCGCGTCGCGCGTCCTTGTCCCGTGTCCTGTCGCGTCCCATCGCGGCAGAGGACATCCCGGCCGAAAAGCGGCCCGCGATCATCCGGGATTCATAAATTTGATGGCGACGCGACGGCGCTGGTGACATCTGACGGCGGCGGCGGTGTCCATGCTGGCAGCTCTCCTCCCCCGCCCCTCCGCGTCGCGTCGACAGACCCCGGCACCACCACCCCCCAGCCCATACTCGGCCCGTCCTGGCGGCGCCGTCGACCCCGACAATAGCCCGCGCGACTGCCTCCGGTCTGGGTACGTGGCCCCGACGGCGGCGGCGCCACAGACCCTAGGCCCCTCAATTATCACACGTCTTATTAGAATGACAAAAGCCGTATAAATGCCCACAGCCAATGGGAACGTGCCTGTAAGTCTTCATGAATCAAGCGAGCGAGCGTCGGAGCTTTGTCCCTGGTTTCCGTTCTATTCCGGCGGCAACCTTAGAGGGGCGGCGGCGGCGGCGGCTGCGAAGCGAGCGGGTGTGGGCGGCGGCAGAGGCGGAGGTTCTCAGGGCGAGGGCGAGGACGGAGGCCCTCGAATCGACGAGCGACGGGGCGAGACAAGATGACGGGGAGACGGCGATGCAGGGAGACCACTTCACTCTGTAAGATTGCAGCTGCACGGACTCACCTGTATCTACATCATTAATGTTTTACCTTCCTGATTGAACATGAAAAATTAATTACAGTATTTCATGTCCAAATCAAATCACATCATTAAAATCAACATGTACTCAATCAAACTCTTACAAAAAAAATAAAGTTCTCAATTACAAAAAATTAATTGCGAGGTTTTCACGATAAATAAATGAAATCAAATAAGCTGTAATTTCCTATAATTTTTTCAAATCTTGTTCCGCATTTGACTCCGGCAGGCTGTAGAAACTGACCAGGAGGACTGCAGATTGTGCACAGCACCACTACGCGATAGGGTGTTCTCAGAATAACGCGCAATCTAATCCACCTTACTAATTTCGAGTATACGCATAAATTGACGGAAAGCTAAGCAGCCTCTGGTCATGAGGGAGGTGTTAATGGATTTGCGCGATACCGTGAAAGACTAAAAAATACATCTGAATAAAACTGTTTCGGTTTTGAATAACAATGCAGATATTTGAATATGTTAATCTTCAATTTCTCATACTTCATGTTATGAAGACTTTCTCATACCCGGTGACTCACTGTGCCGTTTCAAAACAGCCAATTTTTGTTTCTCCAAACACAATTTTCCACACACTCACCAAGCATTTTTGCTTTTGCAGGCAACTTGTACTACTCTATTGTATGTCATCTTGAATGCAGCAAATGTGACCTGACAGAGCAGGTTGATTTTTAAACAAGATACTACTATAAATCAATAGTGTAGAAAACGACCACGAAGACTGGATTTCTTGGAGTGTTGGGGAAACGTCTCTACTACTCGTCTCTGAGCGAGAAAAGACAACGGAGCACGGAATGTGCGAATTAGGACTGCGCCACATGATCTGCACACGCTCTGCGCCACACAGTCATTATCTCGCGGACTGCGCCACATGGACTGCGTCACATAGACTGCGCCACACGGACTGTGCCACATGGACTGTGCCACATGGACTGTGCCACATGGCCTGTCGCACACGATCTGTGGGCCGTGGACGGCGCCAGACGATCCGTGCAACACAATCTACGCAACACGATCTGTGCAATACGGATGGTGCGAACACGACGCTGCGACTCCTGATCTTCGCGACATGGACAGCACTTTACATTTCGCGTCACTCGATCCATGCGCGACACGAACTGCGCGATAAGCCCTGTGCGAGACAGCGATGGCGAGGCAACGTGGTCAGTAGTGGCAGCACAGAATTTGGTCGAGGCGGCTTGACTGAGGCAGCGTGAGGCACTGTAAGCAGGCTGTGCGGTGCGGGCGAAGCTACGTTGGCGAGGTGACCCTAGCAAGACAACTTGGAGCGACGAAGGTGGGCAAAGTGGGGAAGGTGGGGCCTGGCGCAGTGCTCGAGGCAACTTGCGGCGGCGTCAGTCAGGTGACGCGAGTTGGGCAACGTGAACACGTGAACCCGAGGCCACTCGACGTGACTGAGGTCACACACGGCGGCTTGCGTGAGGTTGAGAGAGTTCGACATCGCAACCCTCAGGTCTGGCGACGTGACTGAGACTACCTGAGATGGTGTGAGTTCGACAATGCAACTGAGGCCTGGCGACGTGATCGAGGCAACTTGCGGCGTCTGTGAGGTGACGTGAGTTGGGCCAGGCGAACGCGAGGCCACTCCACGTGACTGTGGTCACACACGGCGGCGTGCATGGGGTTGAGAGAGTTCGACAACGCAACCCTCAGGTCTGGCGACGTGACTGAAACTACCTGAGATGGTGTGAGTTCGACAACGCAACTGAGGCCTGGCGCCGTGACTGAGACCCCCCGCGCTGAGGTCGCGGACGGCGGTGGCACCTCCGCTGCCCGGCGGCCGCCGCTCCTCGGCGCAGCGGAACGATTATCGTTTTCCGATGGCGGCGAGGGGCGACCCGTTGCGCCGCCGGGATTCGAGTGGCGTCCCCCTGCGCCCTCGCCCCACCCCCTCGCCCAGTCACCCCCCAGTCGTCCCCCGCCGCCTTCCGCCTTCGCCGCCGACTGCACATTCTCTAGGACGCGTTTGGCCGATATGTCACAAGCTGCTGGGGCGCCGATATTGCAAAGGTAAAGGGAAAATTGGATAAGATTCCGGACGTAAAAATATGCCGAAACGTTTCAACTTCCAATAATGCCAAGAATTAATTAACATTTTTGTTGCAAGACACGTGCGTGTGGAATGTATTTGATTGCTTTGATTCCATTCTTGGCCTTAAATAGATGGGGAAAGCTTAACATTTATACGTACTGAAGTGGCTGAAGAGAGGGTATTGAAGACAAATAACGTTATTACAATATTTTGAGTATTTCTGTAGTGGTCTGTTTAAAGGTAAGCTTCTAATTAAAGTATGAAATACACACAAATAGCGCATGTTACTTTTTGTTGTAGTAATTGTAAATGTTTCTAGGTAGTCGTCTCTCACCTCTAACTCGAAGTATACATTCAAAACGTGCTCCAACTTGAACACCAAAAAATATAAAAATAATTTAGAGCTATTTTTGATACTTTTATAACACAATGTCCAATTCAATAATTTACTGGTTTATTCATCAAGTCACCCAATAATTGAATCCATTATTGCAGGTGTTTTAAGTTATCCACAACTTCAGCCAACCAAGTGATAAGTGGATCTAAGACTGTCATTAAGTTAGTATCTCTTGTCGGCCACACGAAGAAAAAGGAACCAAAGTATGATGTTAACCGAGGGTATTAAATTCACAAACCGTTTCTTTCTTCACCAAACTGTGAATATCTTTATCTTCGAAACGCCTTAAATCTCACTCCAACTCTCTAAACGCACCTGATAACGTGTTTAATGCCGTCTTCGAAGTGGTTCAATCCGAAATTCGCAACGAAATCGTTGGATCTCGCGGCAAGCGATCGAAACGTCCCTCAAATCGCCCCTGCGTCGCCTCCCCCCGTTCGCGATTACTTGCTCGAGTCCGATTCCTAAGGGGCCGCTGTTACAATTGTAGGGCCGCTTGTTTCGATTTGTAACTTTCTTTCTTTTTTTTTGCTCCTTCCGTCGATGAGCATTCGCTGGGATCTCAACGCTAAATCCACACATACACTTAGATACCCCCTCCCCTACCTCCGTAAAGCAAAGGTAGAGATTAGCGAGGGGAGGGATAGAAGAGTACCGACTCCCCAGGATCAATCTGTTAGCATACAGAGGGGCTCTATTTGCATCGATTCCGGAAAGTCAATATAGTACAAGAGAAGTTGCATTCGCCAGCGGGATTATCGTCTTCTGCCTCGTGTTGCGGCGGTATCTTCCAATGTTCACGAGCAGCGAATAATTACATCGTACATGTATAAAATGACGTTTATAACTTTATTTCTGATCTACACTACTACGGAAATGCCAGGATTAATTATTCATGAAGCTCATACGTTACACTTTAATTTAATATGTGCGTATTTGTTGCAGCATGTAACGACCATCGTTACTTAAATGTAACGATGTAACACATTAGAAAAGGATATTGATTACGCAGAAACATTTCCGGTTACATGGTATAGTTGAAATTAATTTAGTAGTAAGATCAACTTGTAATAAATAAATATCCGTTAAAAATCAGCATAATTATGAATATTTACAACAACACACAATCTCGAGACAAATTACTGACATTAAACTAAAAATAATATAGCAAAGTCATTGCGTTGAAACATTCATACACATGAATCCCTACCACTAATCGTAGTTACGGATGTATGCTTTTAACAATTCTCCAAGGTTAAAGATAACGCTGCAATTTGCGTAAGATCCTTGCAGTGTACTGGCGTCTATCCTTGCAGTGTACTGGCGTCTTTTGTGATTTCCCCTGTATATTTGGGAGTGTTCACTGAAGACTTATCTCTATCACCTGAGCTCTGCAAAAAAATGTATATTTTTTACTATCACAAATAAATACTTGCATGCGAGATTTCACACTTTTATGTGACACAAGACAAATACTCTTGCGTCACAGATATTACATTTCGCAGAGAACAATTTCCTCGACGAATAAAAAAAGTTATCTGAGAAGCGTTGTGAAAAATCAGCTATACATCCGCTTTGTTCACAAAGTCCTTTAAAAGTGTTCCCGATTTAAATCGCTGTACTTACTAATGTAATGATCGCTTAGAACATTGATGATCAGACCATTTTCAGAACTGTGTAATGATTTATTTGAAACAAAATTTGTAATTCGATATTGACGTGAACCACCGGAAAAACGGCAAAGGGTTGTAATTCAATACTATCTTCCTCGAATTTGACATTTTCTAAGCAATTTTAGTAGTACACCTTTGGCGATTACATGGTTCAGTGCACCAGAAATTACAAAAACACAAGAGTTATTTTATTTAATCGTGATGCTACATGACTGTTTACTAAATACGGATGTATTTTTTTTTACCAAATTTTTATACAATATTCAGCTTTATTTTGAACTAGAATAAACACGAGTATGAAAGTACCCAGTGTATGATAATAGCCGCCTATTCTGTGTTGTGCTTTGCAATAGTAAAAGAGAAAAATTCTGAGTTTCCTGATGCAAACACTCAAACAGATGAATTTTAGAGATATAACAAGTGAAGCGGCAGATACATGTATCACACAACAGAAATAGTTTCCAAAATGGAAATGCATAATTATTTCTGTAGGACAGTGGTTTTTAGTTACTGATTTGTTGTTTTTTTACTGATTTGAAAATTACACGCGGCAACGTTCACGTATTCTTTGTGAGGACTTCAAACTGACCAGTACATTTAAAGAAAAAATTCTGTAGCAACTATGGTACATAGCACTGCGTTGGTAAAACCTCTCGCACTGATACATAAATTTTTTCCGCACTAAATTAACAAATGCCAGAATTTCTACTTTCCTATAGTTAGGACAGATATATACATTGAGACCGCAAATTCTCATATATTCAGATTGAAATATAGATGCCTAGCCTTCAGAGAGCTAAAAACATCGTTGCTGAAAAATTGGAAAGAATAAACAACAACACAGAAAAATTTTCAACGACTACCTTGTTGACGTTCGTGATCAACCATAGAACAAGGATTTCGTAATCAAGTAAAACTCGATTGCTTAGGAAAGGCCGATTACGATTACGTACGATACGGCCGTACGATTACGATACGAACGTACGATTACGTGTAGTAAAACGCGTACGCTTCTCCAAGAAGTCACATCTGATTATCATTTAGGGTGTAAAATAAACAAGCAAAAATAAGAAGACAAGAAGGAAACGCAGAGCTTTGAAAAAGTCATTATAAAAACACGGCAAACAAAAAAGGGAATATCAGAAACTCGACTGGAGTTACGTATATTGGCTGTTCCCACGTTATTTCAACCATGGCAGAGGTTTCTTGACACATTACAGTGGGAAAAGTGGCGACTCGCAAAACTCTGATTTTGAAGAAAACTAACGGATGTTCAGAAAGAGGTATAAAATAAGGGAAAGAATGCACTGCGCAAAGAACGAAATCGAGAGCTCCTGTACTTCCACACAAAGGAACTCAAGATTCAGGGTGACGATGATGAAGGAAAAAAGCAATTATAGGTACTACCCTTACAAAATATTGTTCACTGACATCTACTCGGTAGAAATACTCTAGATCATCACGTACAGGGGAGCGATTCTCTATTGTATATGCACATGCTTTCCGCTTACAGGTTTTGATAATATTTGACAAAAAATAAATTAAATTTGTAATACATACCATAGCTCACAAGTAACGTTAGAAGTCATCTCGGTAGCGCAACAGAAGCTTCTAGTGAACGAGGGCTGCTAGTGCGTATTTACCGCGAATACACATAGTTATAGTTATAGTTAGTTAATGCCTTATTTTACGTGGCGAGACTCGGGCCATCAGGCCCGCTCTTCCGTCTGACCACGCAAATTTCCCTACGCTCCTTTCGCCTAGCGGAGAAAGAAGGTATTATCTAGGGCGACGAAACAGGCGATTTGAATTTAGCTCAGAGGCGTCATTTAGGCTTGAGGATCTTTTACATGCAAGTAAATCTACTAACATGGGCCAGCCGGCTTTACTTCCCCTCCGCGGAAGGCGTACGAAGGATTTTTTCGCCCTTAAAAATCCACGGCTTCGATCGGGTTTGAACCCGCGAACTTGGGTATGACAGTCCACGCTAACCGTCACACCATCGAATCCGCAAACACCATCGAATCCGCATAAACATGATTCGCATGATTTCAATTCTGTGTCAGGTTTTCGGTAAAAATATTTCCACAGGAAAAACCACCAAAATTTTCAATATATTTCTGTACTAATCTGCACACATAATTAGTCAGTACACATAATTATTGCACACATAATTAGTCAAAAAACGTCCAAAACGTTCATTGGAACATGTACCTTTGTAACTACCTTCAAAAACCTATCATTGGCAAATGGTCATAAAATGTATAAAATATGAGTTGGAGAAGTTACGTTGTTACACAATTCGAAGGAAGTTCGCCTGGTCAGAAATTTATTTCATAAAATCTTGGGAAAACAGAAAAAAAAGGTGATTAATAAGTTGTAACATTTCATTCTTAACGTAGAAATATTCAAAAGTTAATAAAAACACTACAAAAATCAAGACCGAAAAGAGTATGGAAAATACGCAGATATCTGTTTCCTCTGCGTCATGCAGTTCTCATGAAACATGCAAATTACCTCTCATATTATTTTCCACATCCTAGTCACACAAAAAGTATATAAGCGTGTATTCGCACAGAATCTGAAGGAAAAATAATAAAACTCTGGCACTAGTCGTTATAGAAAATAATCATAACAAAATGTATCACTATTAAATTTTACATTTACATTTCGTTTCTTCTGCGTTCATTTCAATTTGGGTACATTCATTACGTCACAGTTAACGAAAATTAGGTGCCTATGCAACTATGTTACTGACAATTCCTGAAAATTTCATAAACGGATACAACCGAACAATAGAATATTGTCACATATTTCTTTGCGTGTCTATTAAAAAAATTGGGAATACAAAAGATCCCTCTTATTCATCGACAAATTGATGTATCACAGCCGTTTGCCATTAGTATGTTTTCATTATGGGGGTATATGGGCTTTTTGATGATACACTACGCAATCTCCCAGTTTTAACATTTAGCGAATATTAATGAGAATAGCAGTAATGCACAATTTGAAATCATTAAAGCAATAATAATATATTTCACACACCCTCCGTATCAAATGAGATAAAAGAGATTTTATATCCTTTGTAACTCCGAAACAGTCAACAGCGCGAGAAATGGATAGTGCTCAACATGATGCTAATTTCCGTTGAAGCAAATCTAATACGATTTACGTACTTGGATTCAATCCGTCGATGTCGTTTCGACACAAGGAACTAGAGTGCACTCTTCTCAATGATTTGATAGTTTGACAAAAATCCAACAAAGAAACTACACGCTATAATTTCGTCAAAATAAATCGCTCGTATTTGGGCAAAAGGGTTTATGTCAGAAAATGTAATATTGAGTTAAGTGTTGTCACTTTTCTTTTATTTCAAAACTGTTTAGTTTAATTCTTTGAAAATAATTTTATATTAACTTAATACTATTTACCTATGTAAATCTTTGTATCTGGAAATTAACTATTCAATAATATGTAAACTAAATGCATTTCCTTTTGCTCTCCTGTAAAATGATGAAATAGGACTTACACCCTTTTGCCCAAACACAAACGAAATATTCCAAAACATGGCCGACTCAATAACAACTAAAGAGTAACAATTTAAATACTTTGCCCAAATCATTGATAGTTTTTATAATGCATCATTGGTACAACTAACACATATAAGATCGGTAATGGGATAAAATTGTGTCAGAACCGTAGCATCTACAATGTTACAAATATATACACGGGCTGAGTCACGTAAATTTAGCACCTCCTGCAGTTTTTGAACGGTTGAAGTTATTGCAATGCAGTTATCACGGAAGTATATGAGGGAATGGGCTAATTGATATACTTGGATTTTTATTCCTTGGCGTGTGAGGGCATGTCTTCACGATGAAATACCTCACGGCATTTCGCGTCTTTCTCGATCGTACCGCTAGATGTCGCAATGGTCGCAAGCACTGCTTGATACGGTTGCAAGCATGCGACATCTAGCGGCACGACCGAGAAAGACGCGAAATGCCGTAATATATTACATCCTGTAGACATTGCCTCACACACCAAGAAACGACAACCCAAGAATACATGTATTTATAACTTATATTTTACGAGGTATTGAAGTAACTTTTTTAATGAAAGCATATATATTTTTATTCTATCATGAGGAGCTAAAAAGACGAAAGCTTTGATATACATATTGTCATATGTTAGATACGTATTTTTTTGAGTAATGATATTTTTACGACACGGGTTTAAAGGATATTTTGAATGCAACACTCCGCCGCACAAAGTCAAGCAGTGCTCCCCTTTCTAACGGGTGGTGGGGGAAAGAAAACTGAGCAGAAAAAAATCAAAACTATGGTTAAAATACTGGTGATTAACATTGTGTGTTTTCACATAAGTGGCTGATTTATAAAGAATATTTTTCCGACTAGGATGACGCTAAGCATTTAATGAAGAAAATATTGTCCTTGCAGTATCAATTGTCCCAATAGGAGCAGTTGACAGCATACATCAATTACTAAAAAACTAGAAATGTAACGATTGAGAGACGAGTAACGTTCCACTGGGTGGAAAAAATATTTTTTTCGGAAGAGATTTAAAGCATTTGTTACGAGAATACGGGTGATTTATAGCTTAGAATACTGCATTCAAAATTACATTTGGAATTTCCTTATAATTTTCATTTGAATCAAAACCGAACTAAGGCAATGCATGAAAATTTTATAAGGAGTTATGAAAATATAATATGAAACATATTAATCTATACGTGAATGCAATATTAATCCAATTTCCAATAAAGAGCATTGGTCTAACCGATAGTGACTTTGCCTATTTTTTTCATTCTATTTCATCGTTTTAATTGTTTTGTACATTAAAAAAATCACCCCATAATTCAGCCATTTTTGCTGCTTCACGCCAATAGTATAGTCTAGTGTCGCACTGATGTTTGAACCACAAAGTTTCTCACACATAATATTTCAAACACTTTGTGGCTTTTTGGTGCATGAAGTGCATCCAAAGCCAAATTTAATGTTTAGCTCAATATTTATTTACATCGTATACATAACAATAATTTGATGTCCACATCTATAATAGACCTCTTGTAGCATTCACAAGACATTTTACATTATTAATTAGTACACCAATTCTGTGCGAAGTATGAGGAATGAGATAAAATCTTCAAAGCGCTTAGTCTTTATGTACAATTTGTACCACAATCACTGTTATTCATGTCTAGTCCACGCATCAGAAATTACTTAATTACGATTTACCTCAGGCCAATGAAAGAAAAAGCTTCCCTGCGTTTAAACATCTTCTATTCATCCCTACTTGTGACATTTAATATCCACATCAGAACACAAAAACTCGCCCACTACAGAAACGCGCGCTCACGCAGACACGTGCTAGCAATAACATAATGAACGCACACTCTTAAAACAGCTAATGACCACTCGGCCATGACATTCAATTAACATATTCGAACCGCAAAACACGAAATCAATTATTTATCAATTACATTACTTCTTCGTTTGATTTCACCCCACAAAAGCCTTCTCATCTATAAACCAGCAGCACGGCACGGACACATCAGAGCGGTGGGGTATTTTCAACAATGTAGTAAAAACGTAAAGCTAGCGTAATTGAATTAACACACCTAATGGTAACGAACGCCACTCCATTACCGGGCATTAGTCACACGCAGTTGCGTCGGCGAAGAGCACGCACGCGGCGCTCGCGCTAATCCGCCGGTCGCACACCCTCTCGTCCTCACGCCCTCGCCTCGCAACGCGTCCTCGCGTCCTCGGTCTTTCTCTAAAAGCGCCGACGCGCGCGCCACCGCAACGCTCCCAACGCCAGTTCCTCAGAACGTGTGCGCTCGCGGTGCGGGCTTGCGGCGTTCGATTCGCAGCCACCGCGCGCTGCCAGGGCGAGCAGGAGCGGGTGACGGCGCTCGCGCCCTTACACGCACAGTGGGGAAGACGCGCGCAGTACGAGGACAAATAGAACGCTGAATTGATTGTCACTGATGCCGGGCCCGTCAACTAGCTGCTTCTCAAGGCACTGGAATGGAATATATTTACGGTTGCCTGACGTTCAGTACTTGAGTGAACTGCTCACTATTTCATTTATTGATTCACTAATGATTGACTGATTGATTCGTGTTTCCTGGTGCGTCAATTACTCGGGTCATCGGTCCCGTAAGTGTAGTACATGTTTTAAACGGGGAATTGGCGATGATTTCCCCCCGCCGGAAGGTGAGATCCAGCGCTGACCCAGCGTCCACTAGCGGGTTTTTCCCAACTAGGTATCTCCCACCAGCCGAGCACCGCCCCTGCCGAGACAAGCTCCAAGCCCTCGACCGGTCTCCCGGCATGTGTGGTAGTATAGTGTATGCTAGTTCAAGTGTGTGTAAGGGGCGAAGATAGGACAAGGAAGAGGAAGGAAAGATTGCGCGCGGTCCTTTGCCCATTTGTTAGGGTACTGCTCGGAGAAACCAATTGAAGAAGGGTATGGCTTATATTTTCGGTTTCGCACGCATGCGATTGCGGTATGTGGTATGCGGTATGTAATGGTGATTGTTAACCCCAGGGATCCAAAAGTGTGCATGAGATGGCGTTTGCGTCTTTAGACGCACAGTAGGATGAATGTGCGAAGTTGGAGGACAAAGTAGGAGGACAGAACGCTGAATTGAGCTCGTATTGCTTATTTGCGCCTTTATGTACCTGTGCGTTTACGGTGATGCGTAACCCCCGTGCTGCAAACTCGTGCAGGAAATGGAGGTGCCGTTGGCTTCTTTAGACGAAAAGATACATACGGAAATTAGGAAGCCAAACACAGAATGAAGAACTGATGTAATGTTTTATACCATCGCTTTTGCATGTATGCGATTGCGTTGTGCGATTTCTTTTCCCCGCACTGGAAAATCGACCGTGATATGGTGGATCATTTCGGCCATTAGACACACAGTAGCTGCGTTGCGAAAAACACTTGACAAAACCTGAAATGCTCAGTTGAAATATTATATCAATACTTCCGCTTTACCAATATTTCACTGACACTCGCAATGCCATTGGCTATCAAAATTGAAGATGTTTAGGTCCAGCGCTTGAAGTTTTTCTAAAAGCAAAGACAAGCTCGCAGCGGCTCAACACAAATTCCGAGTGTGCAGGGGATATCGACGTCGTTCGTGCCAATAGTTGGACAGGAGGTGGGATGTACAAAATATTTCCCCCAGTACCTATTTCGAATTCTGCGATGATTCACAACATAGACGGCATTAACCTACATTGGATCAGATAAAAATGTATCGTTCAATTGAGCAAGAGAAAACTGTACCTCTATCTACGATATTGGCTGAAAGAAAATTTGGCATTAAATATCTAATTGGCGTTGGGCCTTTGAACACTTCACCTTGTTAATGAATGGATATTGTTTTTTAGGTTCTTATATAAGTGACGACGCATTTTGACTAACATTTAGCAGGGTTCTTTGACCACAAGCAGTACCAAAATGTTCAACGTCAGTCTTCGTGAGTGGAAGTCCACAGAATATTTGTTAATAACACGAGAGAAATTAATTTCCTCATGGTCAAAATAAATTAACGGTTCCCTGTTTTTCATGAAACGCATAATTACTAGGAAAACGTGTGACCGTCTACACTGTCGTCGTACGAATAGCCCCACATATTCAACCTGAAACAATTAAACATTGCAAATCCATTTTTTGGTTATTTAATCAACATCCGTTTAATAGTCCGAAACTTATGACAACGATAACACACTCACGATGTCAACATTCATAAACCCTATCCCATTCGCAACAAAAAAGAAAATAACTTAATGGATGAAAAACATTGAATACTAATTGTAGGTATCATGAGTTGAAACGTATCAATAATTGTTATAAGCTTAAAAATTTAAGTCTGTTTTGTAATGTATTTCTTTCATTTATTTTTTTCTGCAATTTGCCGACAGGAACTTTGAGAGATCGCAGAAACAAAATATGATTTGATTGACAGTGAATAGAACCTTTTACAATTTGGCGCTAAATATTTCAATAACAAATTAAATGCATGGAATCAGTGTTGTCTTCATTTGACATATCAAATATGAATATAACAAATATTTTATAGAAACAAAGCACTGATTCCATAAATCATGTGGTGAGCATATTAATGAATAATGTAACTTCCTGTACATAAAAAAACATTCTTCTGCACTGGCGTCATTGAAGAACGGAATCTATTAATAATGAATTGAAATACTGTAAAAATGATAGACATTTCAGTTACGTATTCATTGGCGTTTCAAAGCCTTTCACAAGCGGTTGGACAATAAAATATATTTGTTGTAGCAGCTCATGTTCTCCATTCGATGACATGCTGTTCAAAGTCAGAGATTCAGATCATCTGAATAACAAATATGAAAAACATAGGGCATTTCTTTAATGGCCCTTGTAAATATGATCATGCTAATTCTAATTAATCAGGGTTTAGTACATTCTTCTAGAGAGACCTTGACACGTTTTAGAATTTTTTCTAGTCTTAATGGACATCCGGAGCTATATTTTAAAACTTTTCATTTCTGGAGTAATTTCTCCATTCTATTGAAAACAGTATATAGATGGCTGGGAACTAGACTATTCTAAGTTCATTTAAATACATTTTTCAGGAGAGCCATTTAAAGTTTTGTATGTAGTGGGTAAGTATAGAATGAGCTTGTTGCATGCTTGTAAAGTGAGTTTTTCACAATTTTGTTAGATGAATACACGTAAAAAGGGAAATACAATACATACAAATGAGGACACAAGTGTAATAGAATGAAACAGAAATCTGATTTTGTTACAAAATTGGACTTCAAAATTATGATTTAAAAATAAGCAATATTTTTACTCGGTTGTGTCGTTCTCCTAAAGGATATCTGCACAAAATGCTTTTTACATATTCAACAATCTTGGCGTAATGGAATGTGATTTTGGTGCAGCACATATGTCCCATGTCATTGAAAGTACAGTGAACGATATGTGTCTAGAATAAGTTCTCACCTTTCTGTGAAGTGTGATTATAATAGTTATTAGTAAAAGTACAGCTTGTTCCCCGAGGAAACAGCGGTCGTGGCACTTCAGATTGCATCAACGCACAGAGGGAGAAATTTAGGGAAACGAGTAGGAGTACAGATTAACCCCGGGAAAATCGAGGTATCAGATAATGTATTGAGTCCCAGAATAATGTATTTTCATCACACAGAAGGAAGAAAGAGAACACATTATATTCCTTCACCAATGTCATAACACATTATTCCTTCACCACATGTCATATTACTTGACTACGTTGCTAATACTAAATAATTGTATTACACCAAAGAAATAATATCATTTGTATTTCAACTGTATTCAGTTCGATTTATTGTCCAACTTGAAAAAAAAACTTTACACGATTAATACAGACAATAAAAAGACGCACTGACATTTCTCGTCGTGGATTATGGAAAGCCGAAATAGTTATTTCTTGCTACGTAGGGCACAAGGAAACGTTCGGTACAAATAGCTTCTGAATTGCATCACTCAAAAATTAAAAGAACTTTTTATAGCACTTTTCAATAGTAGAGTTAATTGTATAAACGAGTCTTGGGAAACTTTTCACCGTTACACCAAGAACAGGGTTGGATAGCCCTTGTTCACAACATATTTGAAGAACACTTCACAAGCACTGTCACAAGGAACTTGAAATCAACACTTGCACAGAAGCTGGTGTATCATTACATACTTAAGAGGTCGCATGCTCACAAATCATGAACTGGAATGCACAAGCTATTTTTATTTGTTTCGTCAAAGGAGCTTCCGACGCAATTTGTGACACGCCGAAACCCATGACCAATTTCACTGCGAAAGACATCGTATCGCACATCGTAGACAATAAACAAAGTTTAATTTTAAGTTAGTATCTTAAGAACACCATTGAATGTTACAAAGGATTTTTTGACACACAATTCAAAAGTTGCTTGCACCTGGTTTCAACAACTTCAATATATACAGAAGCAGCAGGACGAACAAAGAGAAAGACGTGAAAATCATGGGGAGGAACGATGTACGACCGGGAGAATGTTTCAGGGAAAATGATGAGGGTTGATTTCCGAGGTTCGTAGTGCAAGGATCAAATGAGGTAACACGTCAAAATGCAAGAGTAAGAGTACAATCGCCTGTTTAAAAAAAAATATTTCCCAGCATGTTATAATATGGGATAGCACTTCCGTCTTAACGAAAGGTAAACATCGATCCTAGAAAACGAGACTGTAGTTTAGTAGTAACAAAACTATAGAAACGATTTAGACTAGTTTTCTTATATACAGTTTCGGTAGGCATGCACAGCTTTGCTGCATGTTGAAAAACCCCACAGTGATTTTTCGATTGTTTCAATACAAAATGCAATCCCGTAAGTATGGTGTAAGTTGTATCTCGGGACGGCGGTGTTCCTTCCCAGCTAAAATGTGATATCGGGCGCAGAACTACACATCGGCTAGCAGAGAAATTACCCCTCCAGGAAACTCCGTCAATTTGCGCCGCCACATTGGACTACTTCTAAGCTCCAGAATGGCCTCCCAATATGTGTCGTAGTGTAGTGCATGTAATTGTACGAGTATGTGTGTGAGAGAGAGGAGAAGAGCGAATAATGATGAGAAAGGAAAGATCGCGCGTAGTCCGTGACTCGCACGGTACTACTCCAGGATTCGCCATTTGTTAAATAGAGCATCATGGAAAACTCCCGATGAGAACAGTCGGGCGCTAGAGTTTGTCTCCAGACAGTAGTTGAATTCGGCTTCACCATCTAGCGAGTTTCTGAAATTCACCACTCTCGGAACTAGATCCCCTCAGCTTCTGGGACCTCCCGCTCAGACACACTGCAATGGGCAAAGTTGATGCTCTGCCCTCTCAAGAATAACCAGAGACACCTGTACACCCCTTCATAGATTCTTTCAAATACACGCCACTGTAGGTACATTAATGCTCGAGGATTATGTCGAATAATAATGAATCGCTATAACTGTAACTTAATACCCCATTATTCTACATCACCTCCAACACAAACTGTTTGTATAATTACAAGCTAGCATTTATTTAGTTAATTATTATGTACCCCTCAGCCAGCATATTTTTCTATTTAGATTTCTGTCATAGATTGTATTAACAATATGATAATGTGAGTTTTAAACTCGTCCATACGTCCCAACATGGGACTACAAGAGGAGATGCCTTTCCATGATATCTCTTCAGACTTCATCCCTTTACTTTCCACTGCAGCAGTGCTAATTTCCTTTATACATTAATTCAAAATGAAATTATTTCGTAATTGTATTATTACATTGATATTCGAAATTTTTACCTGAATCCACCATAAACAGATCCCACCATATACCTGATCCCACCATAAACAGATCAAAAGATAACGAAACAATAAATATTGTTTTTAAATCAAGTGTGCATTAATTAGTTTTGGCCTGCAGAACTATTTATGTTAACACATCTACGCATCAGCATTTTTCAATTTTGGTGACTAACTTCTAACACAGGATTACAAACCCTTCTTGGGATAAATCCAGTCTCCGAAGCATGTGCACCGCGTCCGGGACAACAAATAATCCGAATAAAAAATCCCCCCCCCAGGTGGGGCAGAGTCAGAGAAAACTACCAAAATCAAAATACATTAAAATTGACTGAATAGTACTTTATTCCGCTCATAGGGCGCAGCACTGGCCATGGCAGTCGGAGACGATATGACGAGAAAACAGTATAGACGCCACCGAATTTTTTGTAATCGGCAGCGTCACCTACAAAGCTTTTTAAAATGTGAACCAATGCTAGCCGTTGAAAGTGACGACGGAGAAGGCGGTTCACCTTTTTTTCAAGAGTTTGTCTTCGCGTATGCAAGTCAGTGCATTACTGAAACTCTCACCCCGCCACACGGTGTATTCTAGCATATACTGGTGCAAGTTCCGGGACCCGCGCCAGCGGCGTTTGCCTCCACGCGGGAAATTATAAAAAACCTCCCGATAACAACAAACAGGAAGCCTAAACATTTATAGATTTAAACGTTACATTGCTTTTGCATTACATCAACAAGCGGCTGCCTTTCAATCATGATGATAGTCTCCCACAACGTTTTTTGAAAACTATTTCGAAGCCTCAATAGCCTGTATTGCCTTATAATGCAATTACGAGTCAACACATTTTCAAAGCAAAATAATGTATGTCATGTATATATTTGGCATTTAAGGGCCGCAGTATTCCAACTACGGTGCTCCCAGACCTGGGCCCTATTTTTATTCATTATCCACGCCTGGGGGTAACGGTGATTCGTGGCGAGCGTGGCGTAGTCATGACCTTCGCTCAATTGGCCTGCCTGAGCATCTTCTTTCGTCACACAGCTCTAGAAACCGAGATGATTTGGCAAAAAATATAAATAATAATATTTGGAAACATTCCAGCAAGAACCGCGAACGTTCAGGGCTTTCGAAGAAAACCAGAAAAACGGTCATCCCCGTAGCCCTCTGCCCCGTCCGACCCAAGCACGGCCGCTCGGGGAAAGGAGGGGGTGAGGTGGGTGACAACAGGGACGGCGCGCGTGGAAAGGGGATGAGGGCAAGGGTAGGGGGAAGGGGAAGGGGCGAGCGGCCGCGGCACCGCGGGGCATATAGGGGATGTGTGCGGCTGCACTTCGTTAGAGTCCATTTGTATTCATAGAAGTGTGATCATCGCACCAGCTTTCGGACCCTGGCGGTTTCTGCGGGAATTTAACAAGCGCGTAGACCAATTTGGCGGGCGAGCGATGGGCGACGCAGGCGGGCGAAGCGAGCGAACAGGCCAGGCGAACGGGCGAACGGTCGACAAGAGCGAACAGGCGAGTGGGCGAGCGAACTGCGAGTGGGCGGCCGAGCGGGCGAGTGGCGAGCGGCGAGTGGCGAACGGGCGAGTGGCGAGTGGGGGGACGTGAGCGAGCGGCGGGCGATGAGTGGGCGGGCGAACAGGCAG